>JAJJWX010003913.1:0-20128 GCA_023529315.1 Papaver bracteatum | reverse complement strand
CACTAAATGTAAGATATTCAGCAATGTTACCGTACCAAGCTCGTGGAGCTTGCTTAAGACCATAAAACGCCTTCTTCAATCGACAAACATAATAAGGGTATTATTCAGAAAAAATACCATGAGGCTGCTCCATAAAGATTTCTCGATCTAATTCATCATAAAGGAATGCATTTTTTACATCAAATTGACATAATTTCCAAGAATTGTGTGCTGCAAAGGAGATGACACTTCTTACTGTTACCATCTTTACAGCAGGACTGAGCGATCTCTTCATAATCCGACCCATAATTTTGTAGAGAACCACGAGCGACCAGACGTGTTTTGTATCGATCAACAGCTCCACTATCTTTCTTCTTGTAAAACCCATTTACAGGTTATCAACTCTATATATTTTCGGTTTTGAGCACAAGTTCCATGTATTTTTTCTTCTTGAGGAATGAAATTTCTTCTTGCATCACATTCTCCATTTTAAAATTCCTTGATCTTCTTTAGCATGAAGGCTCAAGACCAATCATATTTCACGAAAGAAAACATATGTCACAAGATTTTAGGTGTACCTCCATAATCTTTTAAATAATTTGGTTTCTTTCTTTCTCTTGTTGACCTCCTTGGATACCCTTCTTGCTGGATTTCAGTACGTAGTTTTAATTCCCCTGTCACTTGTAGTGTCATCATTAATTAAAATGTTACTCTCCATGTCACTTGTATTATCATTAATTGAAACGTTGTTATCAACTGAAATCACTTGGGTACTTTCTGAACTTTCTCCTTCCTCATCTACAAGGTCATCATCATCATATTCCAACCCTGGTAATATCATTAGAAATAGTCTAATATGTCGATACCTCATTATACATCTAATTTAAATGAATCATTAACTAAAATCAAACAAAAACGAAGATAGCGGGGCATGAAAAAATTAGTTTTGAAAAAAAAATCTTCTCTTCTTCTTCTCTCTTTCATTTACCGTTCGATTGAAAAAACCGATCACTTTTAATTTATTTTTATTGTTTTATTGAGAAAAGCGTTGAAATCATCAAAATATAGTTTAAAAATGGAAGTTACGGTGGCATGTTTGGCTGGTATAGTTTTAAAAAACTAGTTTGCTAACGAACGTTCTGAAACCAAGAACACAAAAGCACTTCGGTTATCACGAATTAATTTTTTCTTAACCGAACTCGCATATCAATATGTTGCTAACCGAAACCTTCTACGAAAATCAATATTTTGAGTTCAGGTTGGTTCATAAAAGTTTAAAACTATTTTCTAACTGAACTTTAAAAATATTACAATAATAATAAAAAAATCCAATGTAACCGAACTATGCTATTTTCCCACTATGTTGAGTTTTGATTTAACCAAACTTTTCCCACAATGTTCAGTTGGTTCGTAAAGAAGGCTAAAACTATTTTCTAACCGAACTTTACTAATATTACAAAAGAAAAAAAAAAAAATCCAATGTAATCGAACTGTGCTATTTTTTCTACTATGTTGAGTTTTGATTTAACCGAACTTGGCTAAACCTATTTTCTAACCGAACTTCACCAAAAAAAAAAATAAAATAATCCAATGTAATCGATTGTGTTATTTTGCCACTATGTTGAGTTTCAATTTAACCGAACTTGTCCCACTATCTTGGTTTGTTAAGCAAAAAAACAGCACAAATCGACCTCTTCACTAATTAGCGTGTAGTTAGGTTAGATATTGGTTGGTATGAGATTTCTTGAAATAACTGAACTTTGTACGCCAACCAAATCTTAATCGATGCTAAGTTCGGTTAGATATAAGTTACTTGAACCAACGAACTTCTAGACCTAAAGTTGACAACGTGCGGAAAAAAAGCCAGACATTACTACGTAAATCATTATAAACAGGTTAGGTAACCTAAATTGCTAACCGAGCGAATAAAAACCTTCATTAAGAGGAAGTTAAATAACTGCGTGTTTGGGAAAATGGCAAGACTACACTCTGAGATGTGTTGGGTTGCATTCTTCACACAAGGTAACAGAACAAGCCCAAATCTACTTAAAATTACATTTTTTTGAAATTTTGGATCAATTCAACCAACATTATCTAAGTTTGAAGCATACAGGTGCCCAAGCCCTCTTTCTCAGGTTGTGGTTTGGTAAAATCCATATTTTTCTTCTTCATTTTCTCCAACTTTACTCCTCTCAATAATTATACTTCTTTTAAAAAAAACCATAAATTTTTTAATGTCACTAATTACCTTTAACTTAATCATTACACTAACTATTATTAAAACTAACTAATCATTACTCAAAATTAATCGGAAGATTTAGGTATTAATATAAATATCTAGATAAGGGGTGACCAAGATTTACTTCTAATGTCTTACCCAAAATAAAACCATGGTCCCCAAAAAATGGTTCCTACAAAAATAACTTATTTTGTAACCAACCCACCTAAAGCCGTCTCCCTGGAAATGAAACCCATTTCCATAAAACTAAAAGAATCGGGATATTTTTGGATATATTTCATATGTGGGAATTGGGATTATAGGGTGAGCATCTCATCTGTGATAGCTTCCAACTACAAGTATCAAGGTGTGTTTTTGTTTAGGGTTAATTGATGAATGATCTTTCATTTGTGAGATTGGAAAAGTTAGAGAACAAAGTGATTTAAGTGAGAATGAGTTACAAATCCACAGGTAAGTTTCTATGTAGTATCTTGTTGGTAGTGAGTTAAGTGAGATTGATTTGAACTTAAAAACTTAGTAAGTTTCTAGAAGTATTCCTAGATACGATGTAACAAAAAAGTTTGGGTACTTAAAATTTGTATTCTTTTTGATATTAGGAGTGATTGAATGTTAATTAAAGAAACTATTATTCAATATGGATGATGGATGAAATGAAAGGTGTGTATACGAGGTTACTTGGGTCCGTTGTATTTCTGCAGGGAAAAGTGCATTTAGTGAACATTAACCTGGTCAAAATTGGTCAATCTTGACTAATTTTGACCAATTTTATGTTGGTGGCGAGTAATATTTTTATTGTTGCAAAAAAAAAGTAAGTGATGGATCATAACTATCTCCTTGAAAGTGGTTAACTAACTTTACTTGTTACATAATGACCGTTTTAACGTCTTAGGGATCTTTAAAAAAAGGACAACTTTGGTTATAAAAAAATAAAGCGACTTATGCGTCCCCGAATATTCCTATAATGTGACTTTACGGCTATTTATAACCATTATAAATTTAAATTCATAACGTCGGTGGGCAATTACAAAAAAATTATAACATATATCCAGATCTACCAACTCGTTTCCCGTTATAAATTTAAATTTTCCAAAAATTATAAAAATTATAGTGATTTGAACCGGAAAATGGTGTCGTGTTAAGTAAATTTGTTCTATAGAACAAACCGTTACTAGATCCTAATAGGTAAAATTATGTGTTTTAGGTTTGCGAAATGATTTTAGAAATATAAAAAATGAGTCATTTTGATGATAATTTTTTGAAAGTGAATGAGGATGTGTAAACATTTTATTGATTAGGTAAGAATGTTGTTTTATTACTTATTGAACTAGTAATACCCATTAAAATGATTTTGTTGGGTCCATACGATTAATGAAACTAAGGTTTGGCGACGAAAATCATATACCTTTGAAACTCACTATTCTGAATTTAATATGTGAATTAAGATGTAGATGAACTAAGATTTTATGCAAACATCATCTTTTATATTCTTCTTGTTGTAGTAGACTTAGATATGATGTTGTCATCTCTAGTCACTAAGAAAAAATAAAAGCGGAGGAAAAAAAGAAGTAGGGTTGTACAAAACAACCATTGAGATTACTAAGAAAATCAACATTGCTAATGAAATCTTGGTTTACGAAAAATTGGGGTCTAACTTTTTTAATCTTTGTTACCAATCTGTATGGACTAACTAAATGCATACTTTAGAATCAACTAGGCAGATAGACTCAATCTAGATCTGATAAATCTCTCAACGATTTATTATCTCTCTCTTGATTTGATTTACTCAAGCTAATTGAAATCGCCTTTCTTCAAATACAAGGAATAATAGATGGTTAAGAGACAATATCAAAAGAAAAAGTCGATAAATGTAAAATCAACGACCAAAGGTTAGATATTCTAATTAATTGAACTTCAGCACAACTGTATTACTTCAATTAAAGATAAACAATATAATCTGAAAAATGTAATAACGAGACAGATTTTGTTAACGAGGAAACATAAATCGGTAAATTCTAGGGACCTAGTCAGATTAAATATACATTGCATTAATCCATTTCTGAGACTACAACCTACTCCAATGAGAACTTAGGATCGGACTTGTGGTGAACCTAATCAATCTCTGTTGTCAAGAGTGCAGTTTTGCTCTCGTCTCTGTCGGCGAAATGTTGCCTGTGATTCCATAGTGATCCTACAAACAAGGTTGCTTTATGACCCCAAGTAAAGCCTTTAATAAACCAATTTGTATCCATGAGAAAAGTCTCATTAATAGATAAATCCATCTCCCACGAATACACCTCGATTTTTGTTCCATCTTTGATAAATCAAGGTGAGCGAGAGACCAATTGATAAACAATACTTATATTCCCGAAAACATTTCGGTGTATCAATCACCTCACAGTAATCTTAATGCGACAGCGAAAAAGAGTGTTGTGGAATCACAAGCGATGAAGCGAAAGATGTTTGTGACTACTTTATATCTTGCCTAACGGAGATAAAGTCACCTCAAGAATTATTACAAAAGTTGTATAAACCACGCAGAAACAACAAGAATCAGATTACACAAGCTGCAAAAAAGAAATGGTTATCCGATCAGAAAAGCTACAATCAATGAATTCTTTTAAATTAGCGTTAACTTGGGTTTAGAAGAGAAACCAAAGGTTAAAGGAGAATCGACTACAGCTTAACACAATAGTATCACGCGATGTGTGGGATTAAAGTCTTCCAGGTTGCTAGAGTTCTCCTTTATATGTCTCCCAAATGGGGTTTGCAATCAATGTTAGCTTGCTAACAAAGCATTCAATATTCTTGTTAGATGAAAATCTAATTAGATTAGGACCAATATTTATCAAGCGTTAGATCAAAAGCATAGCTTTATACACACATGTAATGTACATTTCCTAGGTTTTGTATGGCGTTTTAAAGTTGCATTAGTTGGGTTTCAACAATAGTTAACCAAATGTTTTAGCCATATGATCCCACTCTCATATCAACCATATTTCTTCTTCACCATAACTACTTCAATTGACTCATATGAACTAGTTAGAGAGTTGTTCAATTTCTTAGATCTTATGTACTATACAAGACCACAATCGAAGCAAAAATAATTTGATTCACTCGAATCGGTTCATGAACTATAAAGCCACGGTTTCCTTAGTTTAAAAAGATAAGTTCACAAACATCAGATTTTAAACATAACACTACTCAAGTTCGTGGATTTGGGTTAATGAACTTAAGTTCTCGATGGGTTCACAAACTCCACAGAAATTCTAGTCGAGAACTTTGCCAATTAAATGGACTGCCTTTAGCGGACTATTAATCTCATGCACTTCTCGATTCTCTTGATCAACAAGAGTTCACAAATTTTCGTTCAAGGAATAAGGACTTATACATATATGTGTTTCCGCAGTCAATTTTTATATCCTCCAATGGTTATATTGTCTAACCTCTTATTCCAATCGTTGAAACATTCTCAAAGGACGTTATATAGTTGTTATTCACAAACCATTTTTCGTGGAAGAATTTTCAAAGTGATTGAAACATAACATGACTTTCGTCACTAGGTAAAGATAAACTTGGCTAAGCGGCTTTACCAACACATATTTAAAGAAATAGATAGGCAAGGTAAAACTCATCTCAAATACCACATGTGTATAATCTTAGTCTATATAGTAGAACGACTTTTATCTCAAGATAGAGATAGAGTAGATAGACTTTTGAGTGATAGATAAGTTCAAGTCTCCACATACCTTTTGCAGTTAAAGATCCACCGTTTCCTTGAGTAGTCCTTCATCTTGTATGATAATCTTCATGGAGTTCTTGAGCTCAACTACACTTTCTATCTAGTCCGAGACCTTACCTATAGTCGACTAGAAATCAAGACTTTATAGTTTTGATCACTAACATTGACAAACATACTTGAGATAGAAACACATGCGAGTTTGACCGAGAAATGCTCTAACACGGTTTCTTTAGAGTTTGGGACTTAGAAAACTTCACCATGACCCAAAATTTGTTCAATGACTCAAAACCTAAACTATGGCATCTAATTTGCCACAAGATAATGTTAAAGTATCAATTATAGTTATTAAAAATATTGATCGAAAAAATGTTTGTGAAGAAAGGTTGACTGTGTGTATTAAGATTTCGATAGGTAGATGAAAAATTCTCCTTGTAACACTAGTCCAAAATGCTTGTATATTAGAAAGACTATATCCCCGGAAAATCGAGTTTTTGCCAATTTCACTGTCCTAAAGTCTCATATTTGGTGTACTATTTCTTAAAGGGATCGGGGTTTTATTGTTAAAAATTTACAACAAATTTTGTTTGCCTGAAATTTATGACTGACTACCTTTGTCAAATTTAGCTAAATAGAGAGAAAGCCAACCTAATTCAAATTGAGTCAGTTTAAAAAAATCTTCAAATTTCTAATTATTTTTTCTTTTGTAACATTTGAGAGAAGCCAACGCATATATTTCCTAACAAATGGAACTCATTATATTAAAATTAACTTGGTTTACAATATGACATCCCAAACATATCTAGTTCAACAACAAAAGCTACCTTTCTTTTTCTTTTTTGGAACCAAAAACAAGTTAAAAATTTCATTCTGTTCAAAACATCCAAGAACAAAAAGAAAAATTAAAACCAAAGCAATGTGATATAACTTCAGTGTGTGCTTAAAGTAGTGTACTTTTTTTTTTTTTTGAAGGAGAAAATGTCATTTACTTATAAATAAATCAATTACCCCTCATTAAGTCATGAGGAAAGGTAAGATCTGAGAGGAGGGTCATGTGTAGACCAACTCCCGGTTACATTTACATATTTAGCATATTGACATAAAACATGTGCTATCTCATTAGCACTTCTAGAGACAGATTTGAAAACAATGTTTTAGAATTCAAAGCAACTATCTTTTCGCTATGCTTGTATAGTGTACTATTGTGGCCATTAAATTATCTCATAGAAAAGTATCTCCAAGTGTTTCTTCCCCAAAAACAGTTCCCATGTTGCAAAGTATGTCCAACCTGCTATTGATACCGATGAATTAATATGTACCAACTAGGTGTGATGCTTTCTTCTTTAAATTTCCCCAAGACACAAAAATCTGAAAGCTAAAGCACAAAATCCACATAAAAACAGTATCAAGATTAGTATTTATCACTTCATTTTTAAGCATGGTTTGAGGAGATTTCTCAACTAATGTAGGCATTAGTTTCCTGAAAAAGCTTAATGTCTATCTTATTAAGATTTTATTACCTTGAATACGACACCTGCACAAAGAATAGAGAAGTGAAAATTATAAACGAACATTTCAATTTATTACACTTCTTGGAATATAGAGATTGGTAGGGTTGTCCCTTTAAAACCAATAAGACCCAAGTAAGCAAGTAAGAATACAACTAGTCAATGTGCTTATCGTTAGCAAATAAAGTAAACAATCTACATAAATGAAATGTTCATACTTTTGCTTGTAATTTTGCAAGTTAAATATCTAAACAACAGATAAAAATACACCTTGTTCGTATGCATATAACGAGGTGTCAACAACTGAGCATTACCTTGATTCTTTCATATTCTCAACCATCTTCAGATCGCCACGTGCTCTAATAAATTATAGACTTAATTCTCTCATTGTTTCTTACATACCTTTCTAAGCTTTCATAAGTCCTTCTACCTTACCAAGAAAGAAGTTTTCATCTCAAACAACATAAAAATAAGCCCGAAAATAAAATCTACAATTAATAACGCCTTTTAGTACTCATAACATGGATATATACGTTGCTCACCTATAGCTTGAAATCATGAAGCTTTCCTTCTTCTCTAGAATCTATGTATCCCTTCAACAACAGAGATTTCAACTTATCCAATTATCTTAATCGATTGTATATAGTTTTTGAAATTCTCCATTAATTTCTACCTCATTTCGCAGGTTGTCCAACAGGAATAGATGTTTGTTCCTTATGCACTATCCACCAAGGTTGAAGATACATCCCAGTTCATCAAGGTAGATTTCCTTAGCTTGCAACAATCTGCGATAATATTGTGCAAGATAAAGTATACAATGATAAGCTCTCAGCACAAGGAAACACTTCTACCAAGAAGATCTACTGAAAATTACTTTTGGAAATGCAAAGAAACAAACATCTATTCCTTTTTATCAGTATAATTGCAAATAAAAACATAACAGTTTTATCAGCAGGCACCAGAATGACTCGTAATCCCAAGAACATGTACACAAATTCCACACAAATGAAGTATTCATGGCAATTTCGCTTGTAATTGTCTGATTTCATACCTAAACCGCTGATTACAAATACACCTAGCTATTCAGCCCTACAACGCATAGTATTAGTAGAAGTTATCATTTGATATTACCTTGACTCTTTAATATTCTCGACACCAATCATATTAACATCATCAATATAACTCTTATGCATGCTAGACCAATTCATGTAGTATTTCTCATATATCTTGTTCAGCTTTCAAGTCCTTCATCATGCACCGCTCAAAGAAAATTTTAACTAGGTGACATATAAACTACATAATAAATAAAATCCGGAGTATAACATAATTCAGTTTTTTTCTAATTTATTACCGGCTCACCTGGTTTCATAGTGCATAGAACAAATATTCTAAGTTCAGTTTTTCTATTATTTTAGTATTGAGTTCAAGGAATATTTTTAGAATTTATGGAATTATATTAAGTTTTAATGGACAAGAAAATATTTTCTAAAAAAATTCTCTCGAGTAAATTCAATCAACAGTTTTTATTCCTCTTTGGTTGGCTGGCTGGCAATTGAGATCTGAATTTAGTTTTTACTGGTATCACCATTACCAGATTTTTACATCTTTTTATAAACGAATACACTGAAGATTACCGTCCTGGAAAGAGACATCCTTGGCTGTGAATCTATGGACTCCTCCCGTAGATGAGGACATGAGACATGTGTTTAAGCATATTGGTAGCATCTTCAGAATGAAAATATAGATAATGCACGTGTCATAAGTCGAGCCTTACTTCTTCAACGCTTTGTCTTTGCCTCTAAACTGGGGGATGATTTTCCTGAAATTCCCACTATCGAGAGATCCCGTCAATGGCTATGTGTATCCTTCTGGGGAAACTCTAGGGAGAATTTCCCAGGCAATGGCTGGTGTTAAAGATATCCCCACACCACTGTCAGAGACCCTGCCCATGTGATATGGCTGAGGTTTGTTTCTGTGAACTTCTAGTATCACTTTTAGCAACTTCATGGATGTTGGAATCAATAAGTCTTATCAATACTTGTGTAACTCTGCGACACAGTTTCAACTAGCAATAAAATAGAGTATTCATGACACATTTCAATCTCAAGAGAGTAACAGTTAAAAAGCATACGAAGAAATTCAGATTGATTAAGTAAACAGGTACATCGCAAACAAAATGAAACATGACAATTAGTCTCCTTCATTATCTATCTCAAATTTGAACATCCAAGGTTTATGTCTCTCCTAAACTGGAAAGATTACGGTAATACTGTCAGCCTTGGCTTTACAGAAAATGCTGAGATGCTTACATGGGGATCACCGGGATTAATGTGATCTAACCAAGAAGGACAACACAACCGTTCCCGTCGCCCAGTTTTGGTGTTAAAGGCCCAATTATACTCCTTGTAACCAAGTATAACTTCATTTTTGTCAAATGGATTTAAACCTAAAACCCGAATTTTCGCAGTCAAAGCAACCAGACCTACTTTACCTATCACCCGTACTTCTAAATCGGCTAACATATTATGAAATGTGACATCCTTGTGCAACATATACCAATCTCCATCACCATCAAGCACCCAAACTCTCAGACTCATCTCAATTTCCTTGAGGATAGCATAACAGATCGACCCTTCCGACCCCGCTATACATAAACCTCCAAGCTTGTGATAACCATCCATTGGTTGATCAGGCATATAAATCAACCTACATTCATTGCCACCTGTTCCAGAAATAACTAAAAAAATTCTCGTTCTCTTCTGAAACCAATACAAAAACCCATTACAGGTAACAAGATTGTCACAAATGTTGTAATCCCAGGTAACATAGTAAGGACATAAAACATCCAAGATATACCATTCACCCAAATTAGAAAAAAAAAGTTCAACTTCAAACTCTTTTGCTGGTACGTACTCCAAACTTGGATATTCGAATAACGTTATATCTCGTAAAACAAGTGATGGTAAAAAACGTTTTTCATCACATATGAAACTAGTCACTACAGTCATACCGAATCCTCCTGTTGGTGGTGATAGTAGTGGTGGTGGAGGGAGTAAAACCC
Source organism: Papaver bracteatum (assembly GCA_023529315.1). NCBI lineage: Eukaryota > Viridiplantae > Streptophyta > Magnoliopsida > Ranunculales > Papaveraceae > Papaver > Papaver bracteatum. Next base: position 9,605 of record JAJJWX010003913.1, on the reverse strand, counting down.
ATTTTTGAGTGAGTGGATTACAAACATAATAATTTATCTGGTGATCCTGGTTAAATAAGTCTGTTCCACAAAGAAACAAACCATTTCTTGATCCTAATAGGTTCAATTTTGTGTCTCTAGGGTTTGGGAAATTTGATTTCAGAAATCTAACTGAAAGGTCATTTTGATGATGAGATACAAATTATGAATGTGATTCAATATATGTAAACATTATTTTCAATTGATGATCCCATGAATTAGTATAAGTATAATGAACTAATAATGCCCATGGGAGTGACAATTTGTTGAGTTCATACTAGCGATTAATGAAATTAGGGTTTGACAGAAGTGAAAACCATACCTTAGATACACATCTAAATTTGAAAATTGAATTAAGAGGAAGATGAAGTAAGATTTCATACCAAACATCATCTTGTATATTCTTCTTCATCATTGTTAAATATGGTGATGTTCAATTTTTCTTCTCACTGAGCACAAAAAAACCAGAGGGAGAAAGACCTATTTTCCCAATGACGATTCTCTTATTAACATTTTCTACAGTGTGTAATGAGTTGGGTGTACCAACAAAAAAAGAAAGTAAGGAGTACCAAGCACCCATTGAGATTTACCCCAAAAAGAAAACAACATTAATTGCTAATAGGTTACCAGTTTATGGTACTAAATAGGCAAGTATCATATCATAAGTACAAAACAAGGTTTGGCTAAGTTTGCATGTGTTAGTGGTGGTCAGGATTTGTTCTGGCAAAGATAAATCAATGGCTGTGGTTCTCCTGATCACCCCCTACAACTCGCACGCTTGGTATTAATTCCAATATTATGGATGAAAAATGAATACTCAAGTCAATATATGAAATTTCAAAAATTTATAACGGGGAGGTTTGAACTCATGACCTATTGTGTCATAAGAGTGGCCTCTAACCAATGTTCCGCCTTGGATGAAATTGATAGAAAAGATAAATCAACAGTGGTGGTTTGTTCAACTTAAATACCATAATGGCTTTATTAATTAGTGTTTCACTAATTACACATAATAAATAATCTATTCATTGTAAAGTGTTTTATTAATTAGTGTTGCACTAATTGCTCATAATAAATGACTAATCATTTTTTAATTATAAATGTTTTCTTAATTAATTATAATATTTATTTCTATTAATAAATAATTTTGATAAATAATATCACTAGATATTTTCTGCGACAATGAGTAGTATAAGAGGTGGAGGCCGAAAGATTAGTGGTGGTTAAGGGTGGAGCCAAACACAATTATATTTATTTTTGTTCTTTTATCGTAAAATGGGATATAAAGCCCATTTTTCACATGGATCCAACTTGGCAAGAATTTTGTCTCCCTCCTACCAAAATCTCGGCTCACCTACCTGTTAGTGGAAGAAGTAGTGACGGTGAATCTTTGGTGAGTAGTGATGGACAATATTAATTTTATGTTGTCGTTACAACATCGATAACATCGTAGTGTGGAAGATGTGGTTGGTTGTTTTTAACACTTTTGATAAGGAAAGGTATCATATATTTCAGGGATGATATCATACAAGACAATATTTTCATGATCGTAGTTGGATTACCCAAATGGTACCCCTGTTATGTTTGGTACTATATCGTATAAATCATGATTTTTTAATGTTAAAATAAAATTGATTGCAATACAAAAAAGAATATATACATGGAAAAATAAATAATGAAACTAATCAATTACGTAAATTTTGTCAATCTAAACCTCATACATGGCATTTGTGATTGAAAATTAGAATTGCGTCCAACAACCTACATGGGATGGGCGGCAGTGATGATAGTAGTGGTGGGGTCAAAAATTGAAATTGAGGAGGCCTATTTAAAAAAAAAATGTAAACTTTGGTGGACTAAACCATAAATATATATGGACAAAGTACTATTTATAAAATAAACTAAAAAAATTATGTAGTTATTAAACATAAAAGGGGTTAGAGCCAGGTTAGTCAACCTTTGGCTCCGCCACTAGGTGGTGGTGGATAAAAAAAGTGGATTCATATGGTTTTATGGTGGTGGCGGGTATTAGTGAACAAAAACATATTACGCTAATTTCGTAACGCCACAAATATGTAACGTTATATTATAAAGTATAAAACGTGGTTGATCATTCTAATTGTTTGTACCATAAGTAAAAATGCCACATAATGGGCCGAATTGATACTTGAATCATCCTTTGGTCCTCATCCAAGCCCGCTAACCAGTCAACCAAGGCAGCCCACTGATTTATGACTTACCAATGGTCAAATTCGGTCAACTGTCAAAGTCAACATCCCAGCCAAGGTCAATGTTCAAAGTCAATGGCAATCAATGGTCAAAGTCAACCGTCGGTCAACTATCGGGTCGCACACACTTCTAGTCAATTTTCAGCCTTGTAATGAACAACGTCAAGTAACCATGTTTGCCAAATTGACCTCCATCCAACTGCCATTCAACCATCGCAATGCAACCTCCATCCAACACGCTAGCCAATTATGTCGTTAACCAGCATCCATCCAAACTGCCAGCTGCCAGTCCATCTTGCCAGCATGCATAATTTATCTTGAAGGATAAATGTGATTTTCATACAAATAATTCACCATGAAGCCATGCAACACTAAATTTAGCAGTTTCATACATGCATCATTAATCCCAACAGTTACATACAGAATTGATGATGAAGACATGAATGAGCAGTTTTCATGCAGAAATTAATAGGGACATGAATGAGCAGTTTTCATGCAGAAATAAAGAGGAGGCATAAAGGAGGCGCTTTCATGCTAATTTTATGATTTTGCATAAATGAGCCTTAACGCCATTTAAGTTGATATTGAAAATTAGATGTAAAATTGTATAAATAGGGAGAGCAGAAATCATTTTGGAGGAGAGAGCCAATAGGAGAGAAAACATAATGTAATACAATTATCAATGAAAAAATTACTCCCCAAGGGGATTCACCTCGATGACGAGGCAAACATGCCAACCACGTTAAACTTGTGTCTGATTATTTGCCTTTCAATTCATCTCCAAACCCTAAAAAACACACCCAAACAACCCATTCATCGTGTTTCGTGCCCTAAAGTGATTTTGGGTACTAACATTGCTTCCAAAGTCATGCCGTTTAATGCAATCGTCTGGATTTTACGATTTTACTTTAATACGGCGATTACTCTGGAGGTTTAAATCACCCTCGAGGTTCTATTCACCCACGCCACAATTTTTTCACCCACATTAATATTTGTCACCCACGTCAAGCGTATTTTCACCCACGTTACCTCCAACAACGACACATCAGCACGCCACGTCATCGAGCCACGTCAGCAAAGTTTGGTCAAGTCTGCACAACACGTCAGCATATCTGTCTCCTCGTTCGTCGCCACATCAACAGAACAATGCCACGTCATCATTAATTTTTCCACGTCAGTGTTGTTGCCGGCGCCAATCGGCTATTAGTCGGTGTTCATCTAGGATTATTCAGTGATGGAGATTAATCGGATACGATTAATTGGAGTTCGAGTTCCAGTACATCGCGGCGCAAGATAAGTACATAATCCTGATCCTCTGCGGCGCGGTACAACTTAATGCCATAGCCCTTTTTCAATGCAGCATGATGCAACTTAATCCCGTATCCCTCAGATTATTACGCCCCGTTTATTTTGCCTTGCGGTTATGTACACCCCACTTGGGCTTAGTCTAAAAAATTGTTTCGTTGATATCTTCTTCGTCTCAAATCCAAATTGAGTGAGTTTTGGCTCGTTGGAGTCACCTCTTAATATCCTACAACATGAAGGGAAAATTCTAAAATTGAAGAATAATATTTTTTGGGTGGATACACGACATCAACATATTTGGAGCAAGGCGCTAACCGATCAATTCTTCGATAACTTCTACTTCGTGCATCCAAACTGAGTGATTTTCGGCCCGTTGAGACCGTTATATAAATTCCAACGTTTTAGGTTTGAAATTTCAATTTTGGAGAAAATTGAATTTTTAGGAAAATGTAAAAGGATGGCACCAGAAATGGTCACATTCAAACGCCTATCATAACTGCTACAGTCCAGCTTATCAGCCATCGTAGGCCAAAGGCTCCTCAACACGTCTGCAAATCCGCATTGTTCAACTGTTGCAATCCTTTTTTCCACATAACTTTACATCGCTTGATCGAACTACTGTAATCCAGTTTTACAGCAACAGCTGGTGGCCAGTTGATCGAACTATCGCAGTCCTTTGTAATTACTACAGTCTGGGTTAGTCGAACTGCTGAAGTCCGGTTTTCCTCAAAACTGTTTTGATATAGTTTTCCTCACCACACTTCAAATTAGTTTTATGAATAATCATATAGCATAATAATCGAAAAGTTGCTGAAATACAGTTCCATGGTAACTGTCTTCAATCCAGCTGAAACTTAACTGGTACATTCCAGTCCCCCAGACAAATATAATTACTGACTCAAGCCGAGACACTAAGGCAACTATACTAATCATCGTCGCTGGAAAACACCAACATAACCAGTGGGCATCCTAATCACTTTTTAAATGAAGTCGCAGTAATATTTTCAATATGGTAAGTATATGGTAAGTATACAATTTACATATTTTTTTCTTTTTTCTTTTCATATATTCATGCATACTTTTGTTCAATATGACACCTTTAACGTATGCAGCATTTTCAACGCAGGGATGCACACATTTCAATTCTCACAGGTATCTAGAATAGTGATTACCCCCGCGCGAATTCCAGGTAGCAGACATCTTCAAAATTCCATGCGCGAGCAAAATGCAAGAAGGGAAGTGCACCTTGTACAAGCATTGAGCAGCATGACAATCACTATCTACTCAAGCAGTCGTACATCACTTCAACGCGATCATCATCGCCACGCGAGATATATGACACCTCATGGTCTGAAATGACTCCTTTGGAGCAGGCTACGTAAACACTCTATACGATTGAGGGAAAGTTACATAGCGCCTAAATGTAATACGGAGTTCGCCTCCGAAATCAAAACTGTGTAATCTTTAATTTAATCCTCCAACGAGTTGAGGATTAAGAGGGAGAGCATACACTATAATATTTTTGTATGCAATTATTACAATCAGTAATGTTAAACTGTCATAGTTGTATTGATTGAATTAATGTACTCCAGTTCAAAAGAACCGTCAAGACTTATTGACCTAATTGATGGGTCCAATACCAGAAATTCGCACCTGATCAAATGACGAAACCGATGAACCCTCAGCGGTAATCAGTTGGGCGCAACTGATGTTGTCTAGTTTTATTTATAACTTTTACACCTATGTTTTTCGAACTATGTAAGTCCAAATTTCACAGCGACCAAGAATTACTAATCGTTGTCAATAAATTTAACCGTGTTCACATCAGATTTCAAATTGATCGGCAGTTGATGCAGTCCAAACACATCATAGCCTCGTAGTCCACCAACGCATCCGAGGCAGTGGAACTTGTTCGATGACGATTCCAAAATTCGATCACAAACATGCCCATCCATGTCGCGCCTTCCTACATTCAACTATACGACCGCAGCAATAACTTTGTTCATTCCCCGCTGCATTCCAGCTGATGCAGTCCAGCTATGCTCGCAATTCCCCGTAGATCCACCAACGTAGCATGTGATGAACTTTGTTCGTGCTGTTACATTCAAGCTAATCGCAATTGATCTGATCGACCATGCTCATAGTTCTTGGAGTCCGGTTAATGCGCCTGCTGCAGCGGAACTTTGTTCATTGTTGTTGCATTCCAGATGATCACAGCTGATGCAGTCCAGCCATGCTCGCAGTTCCTGGCAGTCCAGCTGACGCAGCTGCAATAGCGGAACTTTGTTCGTTGCTTCTGCATTTCATCTGGTCCCAGCTGATGCAGTCCAGCCATGCTCGCAGTTCCTGCACTCCAGCTGAACGCAGCTGCTGCAGTGGAACTTTGTTCGTTGCTGCTATATTCCAGATGGTCGCGAGGGATTCGGTCAGACATGCTCGCGGCGTTCCCTGCGGTCACTGAACGCAGCTAACGCGTGGAACTTTGTTCATTGTCGCTTTTGCATTCCAGCTGGTCACAGCTGATGCAGTTCATCCATGCTCACAGTTCCTGCAGTCTCACCAACGAACGCACCGCAGCGGGAACTTTGTTCGCTAAGCACGATTCCGGCTGATCGCAATGGAGCGCAGCTCCCAAATTGCTCAATTCCTCGCAGAACAACGAATGCAACTGTTGCATTGGAACTTTGTTCGCTGTTGCTGCATTCCAACGATCGCAGCTGATGCATTCTAGATATGTCGTTGTTCCCGCATTCCACTGATTATAAATCGCAGTAGTAAACTTCACTCAATGTTATTATCGTTCATTTCCAGATCGCTACATTCCAGTTAGTTCATCATTCAGTCCAGTTTTAAGATACAATAACGGTTCATGCCCAATTTCTTCCCCGCTAATCTCCCCAATCACAATAACCACTAAGGGGGTTTGATTGTGATTTTCAAACAACAAAGGAAGTTCTCCAATCACCAATAGCAATAATCCACACCTCTCGAATTTTATTGTTGCCTAGAAAACGAAATTTTCTAACCCCCCAACAAGTTGACGTTAAGAAGGCGATGTTTGTACCATAAGTAAAAATGCCACTTAATGGGCCTAATTGATACTTGAATCATCCTTTGGTCCTCATCCAAGCCCGCTTAACCAAATAACCAAGGAAGCCCACCAGTTTGCACAGACCGGTCAATGGTCAAAGTCGGTCAACTGTCAAAGTCAACACCCGGTCAATGTTCAAAGTCAACGGACAATCAACGGTCAAAGTCAACCATCGGTCAACTATCGGGGTCACCACACCCTAGCCAATTTTCGCCTTGAGCCAGCAATGCCGTTAACCATGCTGCCAACACCTCCATCCAACAAGTTATTCAACCATGCTGCCAGCCAACCTCCATCCAGTCTTCCAGCCAATTATGCTGCCAACCAGCATCCATCCAAACTGTCAGCTTGCCAGCATGCATAATTTATCTTGAAGGATAAATGTGATGTTTCATACATAAATCACCATGAAGCCATGCAAAGACTAAATGTAAGTTAGCTTTCATACATGCAACATTAATCCCAACAGTACATACAAAATTGATGATGAAGATATGAATGAGAAGCTTTCATGCAGAAATTAATAGAGACATGAATGAGCAAATTTTCATGCGTAAATAAAGAGAGGCATAAAGGAGGTGCCATGCGAATTTTATTACTAAGCATAAATGGGAATTTTAATGCCATTTAAGTTGATATTGAAAATTAGATGTAAACTATATAAATAGGAGAGAGAAATTATTTTGGAGGAGAGAGACAATAGAGAGAAAAGAGAATGTAATACAATTATCAATGAAAAATTACTCCCCAAGGGTATTCACCCGACGTAGGCAACCATGCCGAACCACGTTTAAATTGTGTCTGATTATTTGCCTTTCAATTCATCTCCAAACCCTAAAACACACCAAACAACCCATTCATCACGCTTTCAGGCGCAATAGTGATTTTGGGTACAAACACTAATGTTAAAATAATCTCGATAAAACACATGTCTGTTTGTACCCCTAATATTCTACCCAAATAAATGAGCTAACCTAAGCCTACAAAGCTCCTACTAGTAGTAAAGGAGGGTTCGTTGGGCCAAAGGTGTTTCCCTTGTTTACCCAAGTAGTGCTAACTAGGCATAACAAACACCTTGCATGGAAGCCCATGTGAATAGGTTCAAATCAAGAAACTAGGAAGCCCCTCACATGCATCACGCTCCATCACCAGTCCCACGTATCTGTATTTAGGCTTGCCACGCCACCACACTAAACGACACCTACCTACCACGTCAAGACGGTCGAAACAATGGCCGGAAACTTGCCATGTCATCACTGTTCGGTACAGTGGCCTGAAACCTTCCACGTCAGCAATGGTCGCCACGTTAGCCATGATCACCACGTCAGCCTTAACTCGTCACGTCAGCGTCTTCCGTTAATGGTAAACGGCGTTAGTGACGGGAAGGCCAGATATATACCGAATATTCCGTTAGCCTTAACAGTGCTCGTCAAGATCTCGTTAATATTTAACGCCGTCACTAACGGTATCACGATGATGTCATATATACCGGAAATTGAACGATACGTGGCAACAAGAAATGATCGGCGGAAATTTCCGGCAGCTAAGCCCGCGCCAACAATCGGCATGTTACTCGTGTACATCGCTTATATGCCGATAAATCGCGATTAATCTGGTGATTCTTTCCCTCTCGATTCGGGTATTGCAGGCGGCATTTTAATTACGTAGTCCTCCGATCATTCCACCCCATTCGATTTTCCTAACGGATTTCTACGCCCGCACAAGTGTGGCTTAGGAGAATTAGTCCTCTTGGGCTTGGCATGTACACTTATTCCATAACCCTAATGAAAGCTTCTAGTGAATTCCAAAGGGAATACAAAGGCAAGTAATTTAATTTATTCCAGCAGCATCATGCAGTGGAATTTATCATCGCGGTATGCAGAGGAATTATGGCAGGGACCAGTCAATACAATTCATGACTGGAGACATGTAAGGGCCAGTTATACCAGTGCCATGCAGTCATGCAGAATTTCAATACAGTGAGGCATGCAAGGGAATAAAGGAAATTACATTAAGGTAGAGAGGCCAACTCAGACCATATAAAAAGAAGGTCCAACAAACCAAAAGGTAAGTAATTTTCCATACCAAAAATACCTATGAGAAAATCCTAATCTGACTTTTAGCATCGGAGGGTTTTTTGCAGGTAATTTCCACCATTCCCCCCCATCTCCAAATCAATCAAGATTGAAGCAACGATCGATTCTCAGCAAAAAGCATCACAAAAATTCTCCGTTTGGGGTAGAAGCAATTTTACCTCTCCAAACAATGTCCATTAAAAAATTGGTGCAATCAATTGCCATGTTATGTAATAACTAAACGAACGACACAAGTCAAAATCAACACATATGAAATTATTTATTATCAATTTGTTTATGTAAAGAGTTGTCTGGATTTGTCCTTGGCAAAAGATAAATTTAATACCGCTGGGGTTTTTTCAACTTAACCATTATTAAAGTTTTATTAATTAGTGTCTCATTGATTGTTCATAATGATTAATTAAATATCTATTATAAATATCCATTTAATAATCTAACATAAATACACAATTTTATTAATAAATAATTTTACTAAAAACTATATTAATTCTAATGGTGGTAATCGAAGTAGGGTTAGTATAAGCTTTAGCTGGTGTTTGTGAATGGTGTTGGCGGTAACATTACTATTGGTGGAAAAAATAGTGCTATGGATGGTTTTTATGGTGGTGGGTGTCAATAGTAGTGTATAATAATAGTTTTTGCTTTAGTAAGTTTTATTGACCAAGTAAAAACATAATCTTTATAAAACATGCAACATTGTATTGTGAAAGATGTAATTGGTTGTTTTTAATGATTGATAAGGAACAAAACCAAATATTTCGAGATGATAACGTATAAGACAATATGATCATGACTGTTGATCACACGTATTATATAAAGGTAATTGGTGTACCTCGCGTAAGAGAACATTATTATCGCTCGAGTACT
>JAJJWX010003912.1:0-13479 GCA_023529315.1 Papaver bracteatum | reverse complement strand
CATCATACAAGCTATCACTATACCAAATTTAAGGTTTAGTAACGGCAATCATTGCAAAAAGCAGGGTCGCATGATTTATCTACTTGTTACGAAAGTCGATGTTGCAGTTTTTGCAACGGCTTCATTGCCGTTGCAATTTTTTGTCATAACGGTTTATAATCTATGACGACGTCATAATATCGTAAGTCAGTTTGAAAGCGTTATGACAAGCTAGGTCGCAACATTTTGAAACCGTTGCAACTCATGAAACCGTATGATACGTAGTTAAATTTATAAAATTAGCAATGTTATCCGATCCGGCTATGGTAGTTCAGTATAAAATTAGCAACACCTTTTGACCGTTGCGAAATATTTGTAACGTCAAAAAAATAATTCCAGTCAATTTTGACCTGGTTAAAACTAGGGTACCTACTTTCTAAAATGTGAAGTTCAGTTTAAGCTTTTCAAAAAACATTCACAACATACAAAATTCTCTACAACACACCATTGTTCTCCATTTCTACACCACAACATTTGTATACCAAAACATACAAGTATAAATTTCCACACTACACTCACAATTCTTCGACAAGTAAATTATCATGTGCGCTTATAAAGAATGTGAAAGGATATATCGCTAACTAAACATAGTCATTTCCAAAGTTGTTTTATTCTCATTTCCTAGGATATACTTGAAGGTTTTGTCTAAGATATACAAAACTGAAAAATGCAAATGTTGATTGGAGAAATCTTACTACAGAGAAGTATTAACGATGCTCTTCTCATATTCTACATCCTCAAATTTATCTAGAAGACCTAACTCAAATTTGTGATACCCAAGAGAACCTGCACAAAGAATATCCATTCATGAGATACCATCCATGACACATCCAAAGCATTACGAAGAAAAACAAATTCAAAATCCATTGAAGTACAAAGAATGACAATTCAACTAATCGCGAGAGAGAAAACCAAGTGAGAACATTTTTAACAGATGTGAAACATTAATCGCAAGGAAAATAGAGAACTTCGGATATGACAAGGAAAGAAACCCGTTTCTTCGGTTTGAACATAGAGTTGTGTTTAATGACTCTTAAAAGGAATTCAAAAAGCGTAAAAGGAATTATACCGCACAAGTTGATGCCGATCCTATCGGTTCACTTCTCACTCAAAGAAAATGAACATTAAGCATATACCTCGCAAGTAGACAAAACTAAAGGTCGGACTCCATAAACAAGATATACTTGAAGGTTTTTTGTTTAAGACATAAGAAACTAAAAATGAAATAATGATTAGAGAGAACTTACTATCGAGAAACATTAACACTACGCTTCTCATATTCTACATCCTCAACTATATCCACAAATCCTATCTCGAAATCTGCGATACCCAAGAGAACGTGCACAATGAATATCCATTCATGAGATACAGTCCATGACACATCCAGAATTATAAATAAAAAACAATTCAAACTCCACTAAAATAGAAAAGAATGACAATTCTTTTCTAAGGAGAAAACCAAATCTGATGAGAACATGTTTAATGTTGAAACTTCAATTGCAGCTTCACGTCTCCATTTACATAAAGTTGTGTTTAATGACTCCTTTCAAAAGCGTAATGAAGAATTATACCTGCACGGGCCTGATACCGATCCTAGTGCAGTTCACTTCTCACTCGACAAAATGAACATTAAGCATAATACCTCGCAAGTAGATATAAATCGAAGGTCGATTCATAAAAACGCGAACTTAATTATATATGTGCAAGAAAGTAGAGTACTTACCAGGATTTACATCTCCCCATGTGGCTACTACTGCTTCATCAGACTTTAAATGAAGCTACCCCGCACAATCACATATAACAGAAAGACCACCCACATATATACATATAGGCTAAATAGAAACAAGGCAATGAAAAAGGAAAAGTAGATTCATAACCGGTTTTTGTTCACATACATATACCAAAAAGATCAGTTGTTTCTAGATTAAGTTAAATACTTCTTATGCGCAACTGCATATAAGTCTTTCCTTAAGGAGAATAGGATAAGACCTTTCCTTATGCACAAATGCATAAGAGTATGCATATTAAAGTGTGAACAAAAGCAAAAAAAATATTAAAACCATGTGTTAGACATATATATAAGTGATGCAAGATGGCTGATATATCAATGAAGAACTTCATAGTATATCTCCAAAAAGTAGTGAAGTCGTCTTAATTGTATGCGATGGACTTCTTGGGATGAACCACTTAATCCTCCGATTCCAACATCTTTAAAGGTCTCCACAAATCAAGAGCTTTTACGGTGCGTTCATCCGGGGGGGAGAATGTCATCGATCAACACCTTCAAATGAGTAGCAGTACAGCTGAGCCGTGAGCCATAAGTCCTTGCACACCAGTACAAACTTTACCATTTGCAATTACATCATCATCCATGTTCAACAATGAACACCGCTGCATACCTGCACTGATAGGAGTTTGGTGATAGGGCATCACCGAGGTGAACTTGTTTGAGCTGGTGGCGAGACGTCAAGACCAGGTGAACTTATGTGAGCTGCTGAACCCGATTGAGGTGAACCAACATGATCTTGTGAAGAGTTATGACCATGTGAATTGCCACACATGTTCGATGCAGAATGATGATGACATTGTATCTTGGATATCCTTCACTTGCATGGCATAATGTTCCAAGTCCTTGATAAGAACTCCTATCTTGCCACTTAAGTCTTCCACCTTATTAGTAAGAGCTCCATCTTTAGACTTTAGTTCAGCCACCTTAGCACGAAAGAAGCAGAGATCAACTTGTGTACGAGAAACAGGGACCTACGAAAGACGCACCCGTCCTCTTGAATCCTTCCCAAACAATGAAGTCATCACACAAGTTTCTTCTACGGGAGTACACCACTTCCAGTTTTTCCTTGATGTCTTCTAGCACCTTAGTAAGTTGTTCCTGTAGTGTTGAGCATCACAATCACTTTCACTTATAATACTGATCACTAGCTAGTATAATACGGTTAAATAAGACTACATATAACCTGAAAAATAATTTGACTCACATAGTATGGTTGCGCACTAGGTAAAATCACCCCACCACTCCTGTGAATGAGCTTTAATCCACATCAGAGGTACTGATTTCTGCTTCAGGGTTCGCGGCCATCTAGATTCAAAAACACAATGAGTATGAATTAATCATTGTCCACAACAATTTGAGGTAAGTTGTATCATTGAAATGAATACCTACCAGTTCAGCTCTAACCAAACAATGTGGCTTACGACCAGAGGTATGAGAGTAATCATATTGTTCTCTTTCCTCTTATTAATAGCTCTTTTACTTTTGGACCGCAGCATCATTCTCATTTTCACAGAATGTTATCCAATCCTCCTCGACTTTACATTTGGAGGAATATTATCAATCCTTTCTTGATGAGTATTCCAAATATCATAATGGTCTAGACGCAACTCGCACTTGAATCTCCTCCATGGATCAGACATCCCCTTCACCATAATGGTCTTGGAAGTCTCAGGTAAATCAAATGCCATCTGAAAATACAGAGCTAATCAGTGGCATCCTAAATGTGTATCTCCCTTCATCAACTCTAAGACTGCAGTTACACCGTTGTCTGAAAATCCATATTGCGTCTTGATGTTATTCAGTTTTATAGCAGCGTAAAGAGCTGTTTTTCCTTTAGGACATGAATGGTACAAAGGTTCTCTTGCACGCTGATGTCACTATTACTTGTCTTCTCTTACTCTCGCCGGTTCCGGCATTCCCATCTACACCTCCACCAACATTCTCATCTACACCTCCATAACATTCTCATCTACACATCTGTTGTTGGATTAACTGAAGAACCGACAATGTGGTCAACTAAAGGATCGACTACAGAATTCAATATCATCAGCAAAATCTCCCATATTGGCATCTACACCATTACTGTAATGAAGTATTACCCCAATGTACTTGATGCGCTTTTAGGCAAATGAACAAAACCAGAAAGATACTTTCACCATGGAAACGCCACAATGTATACGAAGAATCAATCCCATACTTGAGAAAATGGAACGAAATTTCACCAAGTGGTACTGAACCTTTACCATTGACACATCGTTTACAAGGACATGAAAAGGAACCTGTAGGATGCTATTATAGTCACTAAATTTCGAAAAACAAGGTAGCATACAAAATTAGGTCTTGTCAGACTATTAGGCTAATTGGTAATCACATAGACGTGAATCTATACAGGGAGAATATGTTCTGGGATCAAGTTAAGAGGTATCGAATGCAGAGGGGCAGCAGGTTGTTCAAGCTAAGAGATATAGTATGTAAATGAAGCTACAAAATAGATTTAGGATATCTAGTTAGAGAAGAGGTTAAAGAAAGAATCAGATATAGTTATAGCATGAGGAATTAAAGATAGAAAGGGCACGCAGTCACAGTAATGAAAATGCAAATGTGAATGAAAGAGTAAAAGATGAAATTGTACTCGGCCACAACAAGTTATCACTAGTAGAGACGATTAGTACTAATATATATCGATATACATTCAAGGTAGATGTTTATATATGCTTCAGATATTGAGTACTTTAGCATATAAGAAACAACAAAAAAAACAGAAATATGCCTAGTAGTGAAAAGTACCAATATTAACTAAACTAGGTGCAAATTTATATGTACAGGGACGACAAAACACATATATAAAGAGCGGCTGAAAAAAGGTGGAGTAACCACCAGCTCAAACATCTACACACTAGATATATTAGGTAATACTAAAGCAAATCCTAACTTATAATAAAACAGATGATAAGGGGTTAAAGCCAAGAAAAAAAAATCAAATCAAAATTGAAAATAAACAAATACATAAATCTATCAAAATTGAAAATAAACAAATACCTAAATATAACAAATACCCAAAATGAAAGTAGCTTAACATAAAACCAACATTCAACATCTGATTTCATCTATCAAATACCCAAATCAAACACCCAAATTCATACAAAGCAATTATCAAACACCCAAATTTCATCTGACCTAAATTTCAACTTTAAAGAAGAAACAAAAATAAACAAAAGAAGAAACTTTATACCTAAGATTACCACGATTAGTCATTTGATGATTAGTTCTTCCAACTGCAATAGTACAACTAAGATAAGTTAGACCTAACAATCGAAAAGTAAAACTAAAAAAAAAAAAAAAATCTAACACATTTGAGTACGGTGAGAGAGGGTTACACAAATGAGTAGGTGATAAGCGATGCGAAAATAAAGTTTCTTCTTCACTCAATTTTTGGATCTGGTTTAAGATGGAGAAAGTAAAGAGAGAGGGACAGAAAGAGATAGAAAATGAGTGGAGGAGAAGTGGTCGTACAGAAAAAGAGGGGGAAGTAAAGAGAAATCCGCCCAAATGTATTAGGGTGTAAAACATCATGCACACTAGCTTTTCACACAATGGCTTTGGCGTGTTTAAAAGTGTAGCCAGCTACACGGGTTTTTAGCACGCGTACAACAGATTTTAGTTGCGAATCGTATGTAAATCAAACTGCTATGCAGTTTAGTCAATTGTTTAAAACAGTTGCGAAATTTTAGCAACTAGAATTCGCAACTGAAATTTCGCAACAGCTCATAAGCTATTGCAAACCTGAGTTGCTAATCCCAATATATGGTGTAGTGATTATACAAGAAGAGAGACCAACAAAACTACTATGTTTAAGATCAACTGCTAGTCCATTTGGAAGGACACCCTAGTGTTCTGAGAGTATGTATTTTACTACCATTTGGGAATGATAAATCGGTGCAATAACAACGATTAGGTTTATGAAATCAAGTATAGATTGAACTGGTATGTAAATATCAAAAATGCTACTTATTTCACGTACATAATTTTAAAATAAATCAACCTATACAGTAATAACATCATACATGAACCATCATACAAAAAATAGATACCACCAGGACTATTATCATGTTATACACTCCCTCTGTTACTAAATAATAAGATGATATGTGTGTAAATTTGCACACAAACTAGCCTATCATTTAGAAGAGGCAGTAGCATATATCATACAAGAGAGAGAATAAGCTCACTGAGAATTAATCAAGAATGTACCTTCTCAGACTTCCAGACTAATGCCTTCCTAAGATCAACTCTGATCAATTCTTTGTACCTGCTCAGTTCTTCAAGTTCCAACTCACGATCGGAAAAAAATGAAATCATATTAGAAACATTAAATCAATTCATATACACATTATCAAAGAGGTATTCAACATCTTACTAACTGAAAATAAAACCATTAAACTAGCATGTTGAAACCAAATTCGAAAGCCAAATAAACATCATTAACATGCACATGTGCCAATCATACACTTAATAAACAAGTGATTACATAGTTCTACTCCTGGTATTATATCAAAATGATATCCGTACCTTAATACTTAATGTAATACCAATAAAACCGATAGATTCATCATATTAACATTAACATTGTCGTGAGTATCAATATTTTTACACTAGACTAATTTTTGGATATAAAAATTATCTCTTAGGATGTCTAGTTTTTGAGATTCACCCTAGACTATATGGTAACCAATATCTTTAGTTGTACATCTCTAATGTAATGCATAATTATTACTAAAGCTATGAATATTACAGCTTGATAGAAAGAATACAAAAAGATACCAGTTAATGCAATCACTTGAGTAAATGTAATACGTCCAACTGATGCGAACTATCCAGAAATATCAAGATAGCTAACTGAAAAACAAGAGACTCCACTACAGAAGTACAAACTATATCAGGATAGTGTATATCACCCGTTTACAATAAACTACATCTGACTTAGGTTGCCTGTTTTTACATTATCTGACCAACTACACCGCCAACTACACGAGGAAACCAACAAACTACATTTGCCACATAAGTTATTGAACATTGATAAAAACATGCATCAAGGTTACAGTCGGTTTGTGGACTATAAAAGATATGTGAACATTGACAAAAACATGCGGCCGAGGTTCTTTTACGTATTGGAATATAAAAGACATGACCTCTGTAATAAATATGCGGTTGTCATGGGAGAAAATAGTGGACCTATCGTTCATACTAGTTAATAGGTCTATGAATTACCAAAATCTTAGGGTCCTGTTGCTAATTTATGTATTTTAGATTTTCTTTCTTTTTCTCGTGAATGTGTCTGAGCACAAGAGAATAGAGTGGTAACTATATCTTGTAGAAAGTTGAAAAAGAAAATCACAAGCTAAATTATCCAAATACATACTTGAGGTGTTATCAAGATCTCTCGTAACCTCTAGTGCATGTAATTCCGTAGATCGTTGTGCTGCCTCAGCCTGCCTTTTCTCTGACCGAGCACGAGCAGCAGCAGTAAATTCAATCTACTTTACTAAACCAACAAAAAATATACACTGAACAAAATCAATCACAATTGTTAATAAAAATTAAAAAAAAGGGTAAAAATCAATAATCATACCTTCAATTGCTTCTCTGGGTGTCTTAAATCCTAATCCAACATTCTTATAGAAACGGTTTCCACCTTTCCATGGCCTCTTGCTCTTTCCTGATACTTTTGAGCTGCAAAATTTTAAAAATACCACTAAGTAAGAATCAAAAAGATCATTGTCCCCACAAATCAATGACTGAAGAATGTAAAGAAGAACCCATAGACTTTCTTCTCTTCTTTGTGAACAAAACCAGGACAATTTTACAGATATAAAGACAATCCCCTCGACATCGATTAACTTTGTTAACAACCCAGCAAGACTTCTAGAAGAAGAAAAAAATGGAAAGATTGAAGTCAGGAACTACTAATACTGAGTGATGACAAGCCGAGATGCATAAATCTGCAGTGAGGAAAAAGGACCTTGTAAGGCTAACAAGAATTGTGAGTAATCCTAGGCTCTATGCTATTACACTAGTGACCAGAAAGAACAGAACCACTTCATATAACAACAGATTGAGAACTTTCAGAAAATAAAACATAAACCCATTATTCACACACCACAATATAAATGCACCTGCCTAAGACACATAGGTAAGAAGACGCACACAAGCAAACACAATCAAGCACCATTGTTCTCCAAGGAAGAGAAATAAATTAACATTGCTGGTTGACCCAAAGAAATGCGGGAGGATTCGAGGGAGTAAAAACACTACTAGACAAAGAGAGAAAACTATATTAGAGACAAATAAAGACTGGAACTAACTCAAAGGTAGGAGATCAGACACAATAAACACCGTAGCGTAAGGAGGAAAAATATAGACAATAAGGCGATAATGGACCGTGCGGGGGAATTAAAAAATAAAGCAAAAAAAGTTGCTCAGAAACTAGAACATATACAAGATAGGATCAGAGAAGAGACAAACCAATTGTTGCAGACATCACAAATAGGTTACGGTTCAACCATGACCTCTATCAAACAATAAAACAAACCCATGTATGGAAATACAGAAACACTACTAACCAAACAACTACCAAAGTAGAATTAATATAACTTTCAGCAGGCATAAAATCAAACATTTAAGGGGCAAACCAGAAACCAGAACCAAGCATGAAAAGGCAGAACAAATACTTATATAGGTATTAAGGAAAAATCACATCAAATAACAATCTAAATGGCAGTGTAAGGACCAAGGGAAATAGAGATACCAGCATGGACAAAATAAGACACAAACAAACTCATTTCTCATTTAACACAACAAACTCAGTTCTCATTCAACACAATTATGGAATATAACCCCCAAACATGCAATCAAAAAATCATCATATTAATTGTTTCATAAACCATAGTTTCACTTTTGTATCACTCAAACACATAGGATCATAGTCAAAGAAGAATAAACCACTAAACTACTTACATTATTTGCCTACATGTTACTAAGAAATCCATTAAACCCTAAAATCGAAACCCTAATAAAAAACCACATGTAAATCGAAACCCTAATCGAAAATCTATGTTAACGAAAATCTCATATCGAATCGAAAATCTCATTAACAGATGGAACCCTAATCGAAAGAACATATCAAAAGATTTAAACAAACAGATCGAAACCCATATTGAAATTACTTACATCTTCAACTTCCCATCGAAACCCTCAAAACCTAACTTTGCTTGCAGCCCTCGAACTGGAACCCTAACTATCTTCTGCAAGAGATGAGGAATGAGGAAAGAGATGAAGGGGTGAGTTAAGTCGAGAGGAAAGGATGAATGGTTGATGGTAGGTCATGTGTGACCAAAGGATAACCTCATGTGACCAAGGAGGAAACATCCTCACTTCTACATGGCTTGTGTGGAAAAATCATGAGGGTGTGACCACCCATGCACACGGATGGCACATGTAGAACCCTATCCAGTTACAATTAAATGGCTGCGGAGACAGTTACGAAATATGACAAGTTTTGTAACAGCGGCTAGCTGTTACGACTAATTTGTATTGCAATTTCCTGTTACTAATTCGTAACGGCCCATTATCTGTTACAAATTCTAGTTACTATTTCCAGAAAATGGTGTAGTGAGTGTGTGGGTGAAATCATTGGTTCATCAGCATCGTCAATTAAGTAAACAAGGTGAATTGAATTACAGAGGCAGAGGAATGATGATTGTAATGGGTTTGATTCCATTGGATTAAGTTTGTTTTGGAAAATAAATCTAAATCTCTCTTGGGAATTTTTAAGCAAGAGTAACCGGCGGTGATTCCCTGATTGAAAAGAAAATAAATACCCGCGATTCACTAACAATTTTTTTTTTTTAAAGTTTCCTTTTTTTTCGTTTCGCTTTGATTATCAAAGAAATTTGGGTCGAGATCTCTGTACCCAAATTTATATGTGCCCTCTGTACCCACCAATACAATTTCGCCGTCTGTCTTTACAAACTCACTGTATCTTTGCATAAAACATTGCCACGTGTTATAATCTAACTTAAATAAAAATCCGCGTACAGTTGGGGATTGAGTAAATAAAGGAAAACAATTCTTTTTTTCTTTTTTTTTTTTTGAAAGAAAAGGAAAACAATTTAAAACTGTTTAAGACTTATCATTTCGGTTGGTAACTCTCCCTTCCCAAAAATAACCGTATTTTTCCAAAATTATCCAGGAACTTTCATCTTCATCATCTCCATCTTTCTAATCTAGATTTGCTCAGTTCAACAACCGGGTAGATCTAGAGAATCTTAGCAAATATATATCTTAATAGTATATAATTACTATCATCTAAACCAAGCTTTAGAATTTTTCTGAGTCAAGAAGAAATTTGGGTTGATGATGATTTGAAAAAAAGAAAAGCCAACTTGGAGCAAGGAGAAGAGCCCCCATGGAAAATATTGAGGTCTAGATGCAAAAATTCGCTGTCATACATCTCAAACGGAAAGATTTCAAAGTGTCCGGTGCTACCAATTTTGGAAACATAGATCCTGCAAGAAGAAAAAAGACAAGATGTTAAACCAGTAAAAAGATTAGTTGGGGTTGTCAAGGAAAAATGCCTAAGAAATAGAAATGAAAACACTCCAAATGTGAAAGAGAGAAGACATGCCGTGAGAACAAAATTCCATTTCCATAAATATGAGAACTTTCTAGGGGATGTGAAATTGTACGCCATTGAGAGGCCTTTTGTTGCTGCAAATAATCAAGACCACATAACCGAGATTTCTCCTCGAAGCCTCGAAAAAGAAATTCCCTCCAAACAAAAACCTTACTCATCTGGAACCTACTACATAGCTGGTAGTGATAACAAAAGGAAAATGAATTTGTCTACCCTCAAGAACAGAGGAATAATTACAAATGAGAGATGGGTGAATGCCGTTGATGCTCGACAAGTCAAATCGAAAGAAAATTCTAGTATCGGGGAGGATAGCTCAACCAAGGATAACCGGGTAAGCCTAAAATTTTCCTATTATCATTATAAACTGATCAAGAATTGTCGTTTTTTAATAGAGTCGTCGGATACTGTGATACATAGTACAATTCATTGGGATTTAAGGGTTTCGGGTTTTCAAGGTTTTAAATTGTTGGATACTCGAATTTGTGTCCATGAGCTGCGTGTTTCTTTCAAGTGTACAAGGATTGCTAAAAGGTTAAAATTAGTTCTAAGAGTTACCCCTGTTTTTAACTCTCGGGGGCTTCATTTGGGCACTTGGTTCTGTTACAATTTGAGGTCTTACATATCTAAGTGGAGTTTTGCTTGCTGTATACGTTTACGATCTGCTACGATAAATTGTTTTATCTATAATCGCACTGCTTTCGAAAATTCGACTATACCTCTCATATCCGAAGTTGCTCAGAAGAATATCTACAGCATTGTCAGTTTTAACCCTACAAACCACAACCTTCTCATACATATTACCCATCTGCAGCCCAACCAAATCCTAATTATTGATTCCACCACCCTTTTATCCACTCAAATTATACCCCATCACCCCCACCAATTCATACCAATGTCTCTGAACATCCTAGCTTGGAACTTCCATGGGATAGGAAAATCTGCAACACAAAACCACCTACAGAAACTAGTAGAGGAGCACTCTCCTGACATTCTTTTCCTCCAAGAAACAAAAAATAAACAGCAGTTCATCAAACCTATTCTTCTCAAACTCAAATACCAAAATTTGGAAATTGTTAACCCGACTGGAGTTATAGGTACCGCAGGGGGACTAGCGTTAGCATGGTCTATTAAATTTTCGATCTCTGTCGTAAACACCACTGATAGTCAAATAGATGCTATAGTCACTTGCAACTCTAGCAACAATGTTTGGATGTTCTCAGGAACCTATGGGTGCCCATACAGGATTAGAAAACACACTAGTTGGGAGTATTTCCAAAAATTAGCTAGCAACATTGATGTTCCTTGGCTCTTCCTAGGATATCTTAATTTCACCCTCAGTGGGGAAGAAAAACTTGGAGGGAAACCTACAGACCAAACGGAAAGTTGTTTTTTTAACAAACTTGTAAACGATGCAGATCTTATGGACTTGGGATTTGTCGGATACAAATACACTTGGTCTAACAAAAGAGAAAATATCAAGGACTTCATAGAAGCTAGACTAGATAGGGCCCTAGCTAACCCAAGATGGCTAAACCTTTACCCAAGATCTCTAATCTACCACCTACCTTCGGTTGGATCGGATCATAGCCCTATTCTTCTAAGAACTACACCTTGTTGGAAGGATGGTGCTAAACCTTTCAAGTTTTTTGGAATCTATATGGAAGATCCTTCTTGCTTTCAAGTCATTGAAGAAGCTTGGGATATTGATCCGGGGGGATCTATAGCTTTTGCAATCATGTCTAAGCTCAAAAATGTTAAGGAGAATATAAAAATTTGGAACCGTAATTGTTTTGGCAATATACAACAAAACATCAAAAAACTCAACCAAAATCTTAACCATGCTAAAAACAACCTAAACCTTCAAGATAATAACTATAGAGTTACAAATCTTAAGCATGATCTAGAAAAATGGTACAATTTTGAAGAAGCTTTCTGGAAAACCAAAGCTACTGATAATCAACTCAATTTGGGGGATAAAAATATAGGGTATTTTCATTCCACTGCCACCTATAGATCTAGGAATCTCAGGGTGGAAACAATTCAAAACCTAGATGGTTCCTGGGCAATGATAGAAAAGGCATTGTGGATACTTTCTATAACCATTTTCCTCCATGGCAACCTCCTCTAAACCAAACATTTAGACAAAATTTTGGACCTCATTCAAGCTGTCTCAATGAGCTAGATAATGAAAAGCTAATGGCAAAACCCTCTGAATTAGAAATCAAACTGGTTGTTTTTGATATGCACCCATATAAGTCTCCTGGACACGATGGCTTCACGTTGTTTTCTTTCAAAAAATTGGTTTCTTTTAAAGATGAAGTAACAAAGATGATTCAGGATTTCTTGATCTAGATTCATTCTCAAGGAGTTCAATTCTACTTTCATCACTCTCATACCAAAAATTGAGTCACCAACCACTCCAAAGGACTTTAGACCCATTTCCCTTTGTAATACCATTTACAAAATAGTGTCCAAATTGTTGGCAGGCAGAATGAAACCGTTCTTGGACAAACTCATATCCCCTTATCAATCCACTTTTGTTCCCGGAAGGCAAATAGCAGACAACATCATAGTGGCCCATGAAATAGTCCACACAATGAGAGTGTAGAGGAAGAAACAGAAGAAAAAAGGAATTATGGGATTGAAAATTGATATGTCAAAATCTTTCGATCGAGTGGAATGGGTTTTCTTAGTTAGGATTATGGAAAAAATGGGATTTTGCAAAAATTGGATTGATTTGATTAGTCAATGCATTGGAACCTCCACTAGTGCTGTTCTTGTAAATGAATCTCCTTCAGGATTTTTCAAACCTTCTAGGGGTCTTCATCAGGGAGACCCCCCTATCCCCTTATCTTTTTATAATTTGCATGGAAGCCCTCTCTAGAGTTCTCCTAGAAGCTGAAAATAAGGGCCTTATCAGTGGAGTTAAATTCGGATCCAACTCTCCTTCCATTTCCCA
>JAJJWX010003911.1:0-235569 GCA_023529315.1 Papaver bracteatum | reverse complement strand
CAGTATGAAAACTATGGTCCTGACATAATTTAGTTAATATGTTTTGATCAGTTCATTCCATTGCTCCAATTCACAGTCCATTACTCCAATTCACAAAGGCGGCTCATCATAAGGGTGCCCAGGATCCGAGCCGGACCGTCCCGGAACCGGTGGAACTGCACTGTTTTTTGTACCGAACCGAGGAAGGGGGTACAAGTACCGGTCCAAAAAATAGTAACCGAGGCTAGGGAGGTACATGTACACGGTCCTATCCAAATCCCGTATCGTCCCGGACCGAATGTACCGAAGAATCAGTTTCAACTCTCACCACTTCGTTTCAGGCAGATGATTGTGGTAAGCATGGAGGGTAAATATTTTTGAAAATGAATTCATTGGTGAACCAAAGATTTATGTGGAGCCTGCACCAAATCTGGATGATGGAATAAAGAACACTTGACTAAATATAAGGACACATCTTTTTTATGCATCAATCTCATCTATTAGGAAATCGTCAGGATCTCTATCTTGCTAATAAAAAAAAAATATCAATCAGAGGAGATATCGTGTCGTTAGCCCAACCTAGCATGGTACAATACTTACTACCATTTTCCTACTTTTGACTGCCAAACCTTTCAGTATTCATATCATGGCGTGTGCATCAGTTTGAACTAAACTATAGATCTAACTCATTAAATGTGTTGTTTCGGTGTTGATGCCACAACATTGCTTTGGGAGAGGTCGATAAGCTTCGTTGGAGATCAATCGTATTCATTTAGAGAAGAGAAACGAACTGGAAAAGCATGAAGGTGAAGTTTTGCGTTTGAAACTAGAGATGCAAAATGAGCAGAAGAAACACGGTGATCAAATTTCGCAGCTTAAATCGAGAGATAGTGCAGCAACATAGGAAAACAGATAATCAGGTTGGAATTTACAAGTGACGATGTTCTGGATTCTTTGAAGGAAGAAAACATTATTGGTAAGGGAGGAGCTGGAGTTGTTTACAAAGGTGTGATGCCCAATGGTGATAATGTTGTTGTGAAAAGACTACCCGGAATGAGTAGAGGGTCCTCTCATGATCACGGGTTTAATCTTTGAGATACAAAAATTTGGTAGGATTTGATCATAGAAATCAATCCAATGGGGTGGCAGCAGACACCAAAATTGCATTCTCTTTACGGAACCGAGACTAGTACCGGAACCGTGCACTGTACCGTATGTGTACCGAATGAATGCGGAACCGAGGTACAAGGTATAGGTACCGGTCCTGTATACATTTGGGAACCGAGGCTTGGGAGGTACAGTACTCGGCCTCGGCAAGAACCGAGCCGAACCGTACCGTGTGCACCCTTAGCTCAAGCATCAACAAATTTTTAACATAATTTGGAAGTGCATGGCAGCGCCTTTGTGGAAATTTCAATTCTTTCGTTACCTTTTAATAATATAAAAGGAAATTTGTACCCAATTGATCACACACATTTCAAAAGGAAGAAAAAAATCTTAGTAAAAAATCAATCTCTAAAAAATTTGGGCCACAGAAATAATATAAGACACTACAAGAAAAACTGGATTAAGCAACCAGACAATTTTGGTTGCAAAAGCCCGTATTGAGTCGCTCTAACCCTTAGAGCGACTTAATTTGGCGCTCGCTCTTGAATTGCAAAAGGTGGGATTTCTATAGGTCTAGAGCAGCAAGGCACTCGCTCTAAATATGTTTCAACTACCATCATCGATTGACTAATATGATTGCTTTAAATTTATTCCGACTATCCCAAAGCGAGTCGCTCTAAATATGCTCCAACTACATCAGCGGCTAATCAATATCACTGCTTTAAGGTTTATTTCAATTATCCCTAACCGAGTCGCTCAAAATATGCTTCAACTACCGCAGCGTCTAACCAATATCATAGCTTTAACTTTATCTCAACCATCCTAGTGAGTAATATGTTTAGTTGATTAAAGTTTAGAGCGACTTTATTGACAAATAATCGGTTGCTGGAGGGTTTCTGAAGTCCGAGATTTTAGACGGTCCTAACTTTGATCTTTTCTAAAATTAATTGCTCTAGTTATTCATCAATGAGGAATGTTCGGTTGGTTAAAAGTTAAAAAGCTTGGCCGTTTTGATTCCGATGAATAAAAAATGAAATTAAAATTAATATAGAAAGCAAATATGAGAACCAAATTAAATGCAAATTAATTAATTTTATTAATCAATGAATTTAAAATATCATTTAATAATAAAAAAATTACAATCTACTTGCCAAAAATAAAATAAAATAAAATCTCGTATCTTTGGAAAAAGAAATAAGAAGAGGAACAACATTGATACAATCACTTCAACTTTGAGAAGATTAGAGTTCTTTGAAATATCAATTGGACAAGCTTAAAAACACGGATCGATTCTGCGACTTAATATCATTTAATCTGTTCTTTTTAGCTTTTAGCTCTGATTTTGAGATCAATAGATTCCTCGTTCTAGATCTAATTCCTTCCTCCAAAAATGGGTCCTGCATATATACAAACAAGCAAATTCAAATTGGAACTATACATAATAAGGAAATCAAACTTAAGCAAAAACAAGATCAAGAACTAATCAACAAACCAATCAATAATACCTTTTTCAAAGCTTAGATTAGTGGAGCAAACCTTATCATATTTTTTTCATTCCAAGCAAACAAAAGTGCAGACCCATTGGAAAAATCAAAGACTATGACAATTGACAACCATAACAACATGAAGGAACCAATCAATAAAACCCAGAAATTTGGTACCTAATTTAAAGGTACCCTTCAAACACTATTGTCTATGAAGTAAATTTGATATGTTCATTACAACAAATCGCTGAACACCACTATTACAGACTACATACCCACAAAACAAAATTCGATTAAGGCTCTTTGCCAATTTTAGATGAAAAAACAAAACTAATTTCTGAAAATCATCAAAAAAAAAAAAATTAACTTGTATCTAAATAAA
The DNA here is from genome assembly GCA_023529315.1 of Papaver bracteatum. Taxonomy (NCBI): domain Eukaryota; kingdom Viridiplantae; phylum Streptophyta; class Magnoliopsida; order Ranunculales; family Papaveraceae; genus Papaver; species Papaver bracteatum. The sequence continues at coordinate 232,617 of JAJJWX010003911.1, read as the reverse complement.
TAAGACCCCCAAAATGAAAGAAAAATAAAGAACAATATGAATCAAACCCAAAAGGAAACTCCCATGCAAAATTAAACCAAAATCAAGATGAAAAAAATTGAAGAAAAACATTGAAAATTTTCAGAAATTGAATCAAACCCAAAAGGAAACTACTCAATTCTTAATTGAATGAAAACTCGGCTAATAATTCAACATAAAACAAAAAAATCAAGATGAAAAAAATCAAAGAAAAACATAAACTCAGTTAATAACCATAAATCTCAACTCTTCAACAATCATTAGAGTTGAAATCAGTAAAGGTTCGACATTTCAAAACAAATCCCTAATTGAACAAGGAAGAAAAAACAATCTGCAATCAAGTAATATTCCAAACTCCTCAAATCATCATTAGACTCATAATCGGTTATAAGTTTAACTATTTAGCAGAAATTAAAGATATATCATATTAAACCATCTAAATAAAAGTTCAATGTCTACCAAAAATTGAGAAAATTTGAAGGGAAAAGAAGATTAAAGAGCGATTAGAAAAACTAATTAGGTGTTAGTGTTGTTTGTTTTCAAACTTCAAAGAGAGAGCTTGAGGCAGTTGATTCTTTACTGTGAGATCTAGTTTAGCACGAGAAGAGAAGATGGAGATGATGTAGAGAAAGGAGGCGGAGAGAAAGAGGTAGGGTTAGGTTTTTTTCTTTCTTAAGGATTTATTTATAGGGTAAATAAACAAGATACTCCATCTCGAGAAATATCTAACGAGATCCACGACCCTTATTATTGCACTTATATTTTGCAAGTGCACTTGAGTTCTAAACTTTTGGAATGGGAAACAATATATTTATCTAAATTTGGAAAAATATTCCGGATTTTTAGTTTGCAAAATTTAAAGTTTTGAAAAGTCAAAACTTCCAAAATTGTGAGGAATCCCTAAATTAATGTTTTTTCCATAAACTAAGAAATAAACGATTTTTTAACTAAAAAAACGCAAAATATTTTACATAAAATATCTTCTTTAACAGACTTAACTAATGTGATAAATAATAATCCCAAAAATAATATCCTCAAAAATTTCTTTCCATTTAGCTTTTCTTATTTCCCGTTAAAAAGTGAATTTTTTTTTCTCATCGTAATTATCAAATTGAATTTTTTAATTTCACGTTTTGAAAAATCACAATTATCACCACCATTGAAAACTGCAATTTTCATAATTGAGTGATAATCGCAATTATGAGTCAACTGAAATTCCAACTTTCATGATTTTGTAATAATCGTTTCAATGAAAAATATTCTATGGTAAAGAATAAAAGTTATGAGAAAACCTGCTATTATCAAATTGAAATTTTAACGGGGGTTTACTCAATAAATACTTTTGCAGATTTGTATAGATTTAAAAAGAGTCGTGAAAAATGACAACTTATGTAGAGTTCTACGGAGTTGGAAAAATACTTGTAGAGTTTTATAGAGTTGGCCTAACTCTTATAGAAATTTGTAGAGTTCTAAAAAGTTGTGAAAACAAAATTTCTAGAGAATTGTATACCAGCTTAACATGATGAATCTACAAATCTCTGAATTTGTAAAGTTCTATAAAATTTATCTACTCAAAACAATTCTTGAAAATCGCTAATTGCAAATTAAATTAACCATAATTTGGGACACTTTAGCCATGAATGAAAGTTTTCATTTCATCTAATAACAAAATAAAAAATAGTTTGATCGTATCATATGATACATATATGTATATATCTCTTTACAAATATATATATACGTGCAAGAGCTTGCATAAATAGTCTAGAGTATACGTGCAAGAGCTTGCATCAACTTGAAATAAAATAAAATAATATCAAAATAAATATATAAAAGATATTAATAAATTAAGTTTTTAATTTTTGTAGAAGTCTTCCAAAATCTTTCACATTTTGCAAGACTTTCTCCAAGGAAAATGTACACATAAATGTCATTCAAAGTCTTAAAATTTGGGAAGTATAGAAAGTCTTTAAATTTTCTCATTTATAACGAGTAACACAAACTTTGAAAGAGATTTTACAAGTATATAACGAGTAACATATACTTACAAGGAGTTTTCTAAAGTATACAACCAGTAACACAATACTTTAGAAATCTATTAAAGTCTCTGGAAATCACAAAAAGTATTTATTGAGTAAACCCCCGTAAGTTTTTACATAGTAATTTTCACGATTTGCAACCACTTACATTTCAAAAAAATTGCAATTATCACTACTATTAAAAAATCCCATTTTTACAACTTTGTGATAATCTTAGTTTTCAAATGATTTTCAATGCAAAATAGTTATGAACTCTTTTGTTTAAAACCGAGAACTAAAATTCCATTCAATTTGGAATCAAATTATTTAAACCCTAACTTTAAAAAGAAAAAAAAAACTGAAAAAGATTTTTTTCCATTTAAATTTTTTTAGAAAGATCTCAGATTAAAAGCCTACACCATAACAGCTTTCATGTTCTTGTATTATTCCTTTTCTCTTAAAGGGTATGCATATCGGGTATCCGTATTGTCAGGAACTCTCGAACTCGGATCAAAAGGATATGCATACTGATGGTAAAAAATAGGTCAACCAGGTATGCATACCAAGTATGGCTACCTTTGGCAGTTGTGAAATCAGATCCAAAAGGTATGCATACCTGTGTGCGTACGTGCACTTGGAAATTCGCGAAGTCATATCATAAGGGTATGGATACCATGTATCCGTATCGTCAGGAAGTCCCGAACTCATAGCAAAAGGATATGCATATTGATGGTAGACAGTTGGTTGTTTGCTTGGGAAATTTTCTAAAAGATAAATTTTAAAGAAAATAGTTTGTGAACAATAAATTGGTTTAACTGAGTTTGCTAAAAATATATGAATATCCATTGCTCGAATATATTTCAAAAGTTTAAAGAAGACAAGATTGAACTTGAAATTTTTCTTAGAAGTGTGTACAATTATTTGGTTTGGTAACTTAATTTATCTCGTTATCCACCATTTTGACCAAGTGGCCATCGACCTTGGTCAACTTTGGTCTTCCTCAATCGATTTCTCTCTGACTCCGTCGATTTTATTGCTAGATTTGGAATTCCGGTATAGATATTTGGATGAGATCGAATAAGGTATATTTTGGTTCACACAACTAGATTTAGGGTTCCAATATAGATATTCCGATCAATCAGAGATAGGACGAGGGATATTTTGCTCCACATTGTAACATATTGACATTCGATATACATTCAAGATATGGAACTAAGCAGATTTTGGGATTCATTGTTATATTTTATGTTCTAATATTGACATTCTGACTAATTAGAGGTCAAAGGGCATATTTTAGTTCACACTGACCTCTAATAGAGTTTATTGAACTAGTATTTATTAATGGAAGAAACGAGAATACAGTTTCACAAAACATAAATTAGTTCGACTGAATTTTCCATCAGCTCGATTATACGCTTCAACAACAAAAATCCAATTTCACATGTTAACTATTAATCCTACCCAATTTATCGCTAGACCTCACACGAATTTCCACGGATTCTATGGATTTATTCGATTATCTATATATTCTCATGAATATCAATCCCAAATTATCCTTATGTTATTTATTTGTCCAATAAAAAGCTAAATTATCTGATCCGATGATTATAAATGCATATTTATGGGTCATACATATTACATTTTCATCAAAGTCAATTGATTGTTTATCAGATTTTCCAAATTGTTTTCAGTTTATTACAAATATCAAAACTCGATAATAATCTTTCAAATTGGTACAGTCGCTTCGATTTTAAGCATTAAAATTTTCAATAGTTCACATACTTTTTTCGGTAAGCATACATGGTATGCGTACCATTCCGGGCTCCCGAGTTCACAGACTTTTTTCGGTATGGATACCGGGTATGCGTACCACTAAGTTGCTTTCAATCTATAGCTACGCTGGTACGTGTACTCAGTACATGTACTACGAATCACGAGTTCACAGACTTATTTCTTCTTTTTGCCTTCATGAGGTCTTATTGTTTCATTTTATGGTCTTATTTCACCTCTTTAATAAGGTTTTTGAGAATATTTTGATGGAATCTTAATTGTAGATGGTTGGATGCATCGTTCTTATGGAATTTCCGACTTATAGTAGTCCACTCCCAGCCAAGTTTCGATCTCGGAGCCACTTTCGTTCTCGAAGTTGATGAAATTAGGGTTTGTTTAAGGTTTTGGAGAATATTTTGATGGAATCTTACTTATAAATGGTTGGATTCATCGTTCTTACATAGTTTCCGATTTATAGTAGTCAACTCCAGGTATGGTTTCGATTTCGAAGCAAATTTCTTTCTTGAAGTTGATCTATAGCTACGCCGATACGTGTACTAAATACATGTACTACGACTCATGAGTTCACATATTTATTTATTCTTTTTTCCTTCATGAGGTCTTATTGTTTCATTTTATGGTATTATTTCGCCTCTTTAATAAGGCTTTGGAGAATATTTTAATGGAATCTTAAATGTAGATGGTTTGATTCATTATTCTTACGGAGTTTTCGACTTATAGTAGTCCACTCCCGGCAAGGTTTCGATCTCGGAGCTACTTTCTTTTTCGAAGTTGATGAAATTAGGGTTTGTTAAAGGTTTTGGAGAATATTTTTATGGAACCTTACTTATAAATGGTTGGATTCATCATTCTTACGGAGTTTCCGACTTAGTCAACTCCAGGCCAAGTTTCGATTTCGGAGCCAATTTCTTTATCGAAGTTTATGAAATTAGGGTCTGTTTAAGGTTGCAGAGAATATTTTGATGGAATCTTAATTGTAGATGGTTTGATTAATCGTTCTTACGGAGTTTCCGACTTATAGTAGTCCACCCCCGGCCTGGTTTCGATATTAGAGCCACTTTCTTTCTCGAAGTTGACGAAATTAGGGTTTGTTTAAGATTTATGAGAATATTCCAAAGGAATCTTACCTGAAAATGATTGAATTCATCGTTTTTACGAAGTTGCCGACTTATAATTATCCACTCTCGTCCAGGTTTCGAGTTTGTATGTCGTTATACCACATTTGAAGTTCGAATCAATATTAAGCTTCATATTTATCGATTTTGATAATATATATCATATACTAAAGCTACTTCATGACTTGTATGACTAGTCGAAATCACTTCATGACTTATGTGACTAGTCGAAATTCAAACCGGAAACAAAAAGAGAAAGCACAAAAACACATTTGACTTGATCCGTATGATTTTAATTTGGCCAATGGAAAACCAGAGACTTTAAGAAAATCCGTATGAAATTAACATAGACAAATCCAGACCGTTGGATCAATAAGGTACCCCCAATACATCACATAAGAGTCTCTCCACCAAACCCAATATGTATGATAGATTATGCGGCAATAGAAAACCAGATAACTTCATCCTACGAATAGATTTGCAAAATAGCAAAAGCACATGGATTGGTTCCTTATCCAACGGTGGTGCCAAATTGCCGCCCAAAACATCTTGTGTGGAAAATTGGGAGGGAATTTTGGGCGCGTTAGTTTGAATCTACTGCCCAAAATAATTTTGGTTGAAATCTAGATTCTGATAGAAACTTTAAAATAAAAACTCATTCTGAAACCCTCAAACTCTCTCCACTCTTGTTTTGAAACCTAACACTTTAGAACTGAACTCCTCGAATTTCACATCTTCGATTTCTCACCTTTCTTTCTCTGTCTCAATTCGTCTATAAAATTCTCCTTCTTCCCTAGCCCTTTTCTTCGAATTAAAGAAAAATTGATGATTTTCTGCAAAGTGGGTTTCATTTTCTGCAATTAGGGTTGATATTTTTGAACTGAGTGTTGGTGTAATAGGGGAAATTGGAGATATTTGAAGTGGGTTATGTAAAGAGAGGTAAAACTTTATTCTTTGGAAGGGTTTAGCTGTTTGGGTTGTGCGAAATTTTGGTTACTGAAAAAAAAGATGTGAGATTTCCACTTGAGGGAGATTAATCAAAACATCGAGAGAGCTTTACGAAGAAGGTATCAGAGAATTTGCCTTTCTCTACTAGCAGCTAAGTTTCTGACATTCCATATCCCTATTTAAATATGCTTGCAATTTGTTTGATAAAATTACTCTGAGAATTTTCTCTCAAATTTGGTTAGTTGATTTTTGTTTCAGATGGAAATTGGATAATGAGATTGTTTAAAAAGGGAATCAGAAGATGAACTGGAGAATTTTAGTCACCACTACTGAAAGCTCACGTTTCAGATGAATAACTTTCTCAGAGAGAAAAATGTATAATCACTTTCTTTGTTGAAGTTTGTAATTGGATCGATTTTAGTTTTTTTTTTATTTGATTGTGGGTGTTATGGTTCAAGGGCTACCAGAAGTGTTACTGAGTGGGAAAGAATTATTGTAAGAATGGGTAGATGGATTGATTTTATGAATGATTATAGAACTGAGTATCAATTTTTATGCAGACTGTTTGGTGTTTTCAACTATATGAAATGGGTTTGGTTTACAGAGGCTATAAGGTACAAACTATATGTCAAGGTATCTAGCATTGTCGAACTGAAATATATGTCATATGTGATGTAGTGATGTTGATTCAAGGATTTTTCATTCCCAAAGTTACAATCTATGGAGATTCGCGTACATCGGGTATGCGATTAATAGAATTACTGATGAATTTCAACTTTATTCAATGAATTCCCCTTTTCATTTGGAAACTTAGAGTTTCCTTAATTGTTAACTGGATCTTCAGAGTACATGTAGTGGTGTTGATGCTAGTTGTGAGAGCACATGTTTGGATCATGCATTAGCTTTTAGTTTGATTTGAGTTCTGAATTCTTCATATGTTTAAGTTTTTAAAATTGATTTTCCAATGCTGAAAAAACACGCGTTTTCTTACATTTCATTTGATTACGGATATTAGGTATTTGAGTTTACAGACCCTTTTATGTTTAAAGGATTCTTTTTTTTTTTTGGGTTCCATGGGTGTTTTATATTCCATTAATTTTCTTAGTTTGACAGTGAACTAATAGTAGAAAAATTTGTTCAATTACATTTCGCTCACACGGACATACATGTAAAATTTGAGTAAGATAGTGATCTAATACATTGCATTTTGACATAATCTTGTACAACTAGGCCATTTCTCAGCGAGCTCACTGGCATGTATAACCAAAGCAAGTAAAAGGAACCAGTTTTGATCACCTTTGAAATATATAAGTGTATCCATTCATTCACTAATAGATAACATACTTCACGAAACAAGGGTTTTTGTTTGATTTCCATATATATATGAACTGCTTCAATTTTCAAGTTTTGGAAATGGCTTTGAAGGAATCAAGTCTGGATCATGCATTTATTTGGAACACATAGGTTGATCTGGTCGATTTTTTTATTATAATCAGTACTTAACCCCACCCTATTGCTTTGTAACTTCAACTGTTTGGAGATGCTCGGACTTGTTAATAAGATTTCAAATTTTCTCTTGATTCTTTAGGACATACATCAGTACTTCATCAGAATTGTCCACTTTAACATTCCTCAAGTCACAAAAGTAGTTGGTTTTTCAAAATGTATAGTGAATAGTTGCAGGTTATTGGTCATAACATTGACAAATACATAGGCATTGGCTTCATTAGTAATCTGTGGAAAATGTAAATTAACTTTCAAGATTGTGCAAGTTATAAGAGATGGGATAGCATACAAGTTCTCACTTTTGATAGCATACAAGTTCTCACTTTTGGTGCCATTCATTTTACGTAAAAATAATTCTTTTTGGATAGCATACAAGTTCTCACTTTTGGTGCCATTCATTTTAAAAATAATTCTTTTGTTACGTATACGTAGCTTGAAGTCTTTTTAAATAGCTCGCTAACACTAATGGTTGACTAATACTGGCAATTTGTTGTTTTCAGATAGAGGATTACGTACCAGTTGACATGGCTTTGATAAGTGTCTAATCGACATGAGTAATTACCATGCTTTTTAAAATCCTCATCTTGCGCATACCTTGTTGTGTGACTGTTGCTCTAGCGTTGTTATGGAGTTTGAACAGAAGTTTATTGGCAAATCCTATTAAAAATCCCAGGGACAACATTTTTCTTGTAATTCTTTCCTGTTATTTACTTGAAGATTTAAGATACTTCTTCATCATAACATCACTCTGTGGACCTCTGTATAAATTAAACATATAACACAAGCACCAAAAATGGATGAGGAATGAGTATGCGAAGGAATGGATTTGCTTTCATCTGCTATTATGTTTTCAATGTCTGCTTTTATTTTTCTTCATAAGAATGTTAGATATTGATTCATTTATTTTGCAAATTTATTGAAGGCATTCCCACGGTTGATAATGGGGATTGCAATTGATATATAGTTGTCAGCATGGAAGAAGGAAAGGACAAGGCGGAACTTGGGTTTTTTGAATTTTAGTATCTGAGTGTTAAAAGTTTCAGATTCTGGATTGAAAGATATGGGTTGTTGGATTCATGAAAGAGTCCGGTTTGAAATAAATGTTAATTCAGTCGATTCTTGTATTTTTTTTTTCTTCGGAGTTTTTGTGTCCAAACATTTGATCATAGTGAATGGAAACATTAATTTGAATGAGTTTTCATGTAATCATGTGTCCATCATGTAAATCCTACTAAGATTGCAAATGCCTACTTCAAAAACCAACTTCTCGTTTGAACATGTGGTGTTTAGATTGCTGAGAGAGATTCTACCAACCAATCTGTTTTTGAGTTACGATGTGATAGTGCCTCAAAGTAAATAGCTATACAGGCACTTTTTTGGTCGCTGCACTTTACTTGGTCAAAGAGATCTAGGGGCCAAACACATTTGATAGTAGCTTAAACTTAATGGGCATAAGTTTATAGCAGCCGAGCTAGGGTGTAGTTGCAATTTTGGTTTCTTGACCACTAAAACCACTAAAATTATAGGCTCTTGCTAAGATTTTGGTCGCTTAAGCTAGATTTTCTTGTAGTGGGATGACCAGTAAATTTGAAGCCATTTCACTGTTAGAATTACCTCTAAACATGTTCTAAACATGTAGATTATTCTAGAAACAAAGAATATAAGGTAAGCCTCCATAGGCATAGTTGTTATCCTCCAAAGGCATAGTTGTTAGCCTCCATAAGCATAGTTGTTAGCCTCCAAAGGCATAGTTGTTAGCCTCCATAGGCATAGTTCTCTTCTTCTCTTTGTAAGCCTATAAATAGGCATTTGTAGTATCATTTGTAATCATCCAAAAAAAATATCAAAAACATTATATTAATGTTATCTAAATGAAAACTCATTCAATGAAACTCTTTGTTTTGATTCAATCTTGATATGGTATCAGAGCAAGGAGAAGGATCCTTGTATCTAGTGTTGAAACTTCTGCAATGGCAACCCGTCGTCAATACAACATTAAACATAAGTCTGCCACCTGCACTCATTGTAGTAAACGTGGTCATACCAAAGACAACCGCTTTAAGATTATCGGGTATCCAGTTGGTGGGATAAATGCGATCCCAAGAAAAAGAATTCCATTGCAGCGAAGACATGTGGTTAGTAATCTAACCTCCGCTATGGAAACAACCAATGGTAAAGTTTTTAATATTTCGCAAGTTGTTCCTAATAGCTCATCGATAATTGATTCGGGTTGCACAGACCATATGACTTTTGATTCCAGACAGGTTTCTCCTCTTAAAACATCCATACACAACTCCGTTTGCACAGCAGATGGATTTTTGGCTCCAGTAATTGGAGAACAATCATTAAATCTTATGGATACATTGAGTCTAGATTCCGTTTTAGTCGTTCCCTCTCTAAATTATAATCTATTATCAGTTTCCCAAATTACTAAAGTCTTAAATTGTGTTGTTATCTTTTGGCCTAATTCTTGTGTGTTTAAGGACATTCGAACACGACGGACGATTGGATCTGGGGTTAGAAGAGGAAAGCTATACTATCTAGATTTGGAGTCAAAAATTTCAGAAAGATTATCTAAAGCTTTAGTTGTGAATGGTACTCAGGGGGAGAAGGAGAAATCACAAATTTGGTTATGGCATAGACGGTTAGGGCATGCTTCTTTTGGCTACTTAAGAAAGCTATTTCCTAGTCTATTTTCAAAGATTGATGTTTCTAGTTTTCAATGTGAAGAATGTGAACTAGCTAAAAGCCATCGTACTTCGTTTCCATCAAGTTTAAATAAAAGTCATATTCCATTCATGATTATTCATTCTGATGTTTGGGGGCCGTCTAAAGTTAACACTCTTGGAAGCGCACGATGGTTCGTCACCTTTATTGATGATTGCACTAGGATGACATGGGTTTGCTTGATGAAATCAAAAGATGAAGTGAATAATTTATTTCAGAGGTTTCACAAAGTAGTCAACACACAATACAATACAAAGATTCAAGTTCTTCGAAGTGACAACGGAGGCGAATATTTAAGTACTGATTTTCAGCATTATTTAAAAGAATGTGGTATTGTTCATCAGACAACTTGTCCTAATACTCCTCAACAGAATGGGGTAGCTGAAAGGAAAAACCGTCACTTGCTTGAAGTTGTGCGCGCTTCATTAATATCAGCTCATATGCCGTTAACTTATTGGGGTGAAGCTCTTGCCTCTGCAGCATATGTGATCAACCGTACACCTTCCAGCACTATCATTTTTCAGACACCTTTTCAAGCTCTCAGTGAGGCAATAGTTTCACCAACATTTCCAAACTTGCCTCCACGCATATTTGGTTGTGTAGTATTTGTTCACTTACACAAGAACCAACGGAGCAAGTTATCTCCCCGAGCTTTAAGATGTGTCTTCGTAGGATATCTTTGCAAGTCGAAAGGATATAGGTGCTACCATCCTCCAACTAAACGAATGTACATCACATTGGATGTTAAGTTTCACGAACACGTGATGTATTACTCGAAGTCTGAACTTCAGGGGGAGTATGAAAAAGAAATTCAGACTCTTGACTATGAAGAAGACATAATCGAAGAAGATGTTGTTCTTGAAATTCCAAAAGAACAGAAAGTTAGTGGGGAAGAAATTAACACGGATAATGAAATTGAAGCTATAAATGAAGTTGAAGAAGATAATGCATATAGATCAGAAGATAATGCAGATGAATTTGAAGAAGATAATGATATATCACCAACCCCAATCCAACCGTTCGCTGAAGATGTTCTTGAACCTGCAAAGAAACAATTGCCGAACGTCGGAATAGAGGTATCCCTAAATCTATGTATGAACCTGATATTTCATCAAAAGCTAAATATCCCATGAGTAATTATATCTCTAATCACCGTCTGACCGAATCAAATAAATCATTTGTGAATCAATTATCTACGTAGTTATTCCTAACAACGTGCGGAAGCATTATCTGATCCGAAATGGAGGGAAGCTATGATCGATGAGATGAAATCCTTACAAGAAAATAATACTTGGGACATGGTTGAATGTCCGAGAAAAGAAAGTCGTGGGATGTCATTGGTTTTTACAGTCAAATACAAGGCAAATGGTGAAATTGAACGCTTTAAGGCAAGATTGGTTGCTAAAGGGTATAGCCAGACTTATGGTGTAGATTATAATGAGACATTCGCACTTGTAGCTAAAATGAATACAGTGCGAGTCTTGTTGTCTCTTGCTGCAAATTTGGGTTGGCCATTGCAACAGTTTGATGTCAAGAACGCCTTTTTACATGGAGATTTGTCCGAAGAAGTGTATATGCAGCTTCCACCAGGAATGATGGAGTCGAGTTGCATAACGGAAAAGTTTGCAGTTAAACAAGTCATTGTATGGTCTGAAACAATCTCCGAGAGCGTGGTTTGGAAGATTTACCAAGTCTATGAGAGCATTTGGTTATCGTCGGGCAAATTCAGATCATACTTTATTCTTAAAGAAAAATCGAGGTAAGATTACAGCTTTAATCATATATGTAGATGACATGATAGTTACAGGAGATGATCCAGAAGAAAGAAAGGCTCTCCAAAATTATCTATCAAGTGAATTTCAGATGAAGGATCTTGCTTCTTTAAAATACTTCCTTGGAATTGAAGTATCTCGATCAACAGAAGGAATATTCTTGTCACAAAGAAAATATGCCCTTGATTTGTTGGAGGAAACAGGTATGACAAAGATGTCAACTGTAGATACACCAGTAGAGCCAGGTTTGAAATTATGTTCGGATGGCAACCAAGTACCTGTTGATAAAGGAAGATACCAAAGGCTCGTGGGTAGACTAATGTACTTGGCACATACAAGACCCGATCTTGCATATGCATTGAGTATTGTTAGTCAATTCATGCATAATCTGGAGAACCACATATGAATGCGGTAATGCGAATCCTAAGATACCCAAGTCTGCTCCAGGAAAAGGGATCTTGTTTAAGAAAGGTCAAGACTTCAAAAGTATGGAGGCATATACTGATTCTGACTATGGTGGGTCATGTGATGATATGAGGTCTACTTCAGGATATTTTACCTTCTTTGGGGGTAGTCTTGTTACATGGAGAAGCAAAAAACAAGGAGTTGTTTCACGATCAAGTGCAGAGGCTGAATGGCGAGGTATGGCGCTGGGTATCTGCGAAGTTATGTGGTTAAAACGTCTGCTAACTGAATTGGGGTATCCTCCTAGGAAACCAATTCGTTTGAACTGCGATAACAAAGCGGCGTGTGATATTGCACACAATCCAGTTCATCATGATCGCACAAAACATGTGGATATAGATAGGTTCTTCATTAAAGAGAAGTTGGATAATGGGATCGTGGAGTTACCTAGAATTAGATCGGAAGAACAGGTAGCTGATATTCTAACTAAAGCAGTTCCAAGTAAAATATTTCTGAAGTTTGTTGGCAAGCTAGGCATGAACGACATATATGCACCAACTTGAGGGGGAGTGTTAGAATTACCTCTAAACATGTTCTAAACATGTAGATTATTCTAGAAACAAAGAATATAAGGTAAGCCTCCATAGGCATAGTTGTTAGCCTCCAAAGGCATAGTTGTTAGCCTCCATAAGCATAGTTGTTAGCCTCCAAAGGCATAGTTGTTAGCCTCCAAAGGCATAGTTCTCTTCTTCTCTTTGTAAGCCTATAAATAGGCATTTGTAGTATCATTTGTAATCATCCAAAAAAAATATCAAAAACATTGTATTAATGTTATCTAAATGAAAACTCATTCAATGAAACTCTTTGTTTTGATTCAATCTTGATATTCACAATATATTCGAAAATTATGCAATCGTCCAATTCCGAGCAGCACCTCTAGGCGAACACTCCAACTCTTACATATGCTGGTCAAAAATACGGTCAGTAAAACAATACGCTTCTGCCGTTAGATGAAATCATGAAGTTGAAATCAACCATCACAACTTATCTCTAAACCAAACGGGCAGACCTGTAACCCTAATAAGTTAGTATATATAAGTATCAATGAATGAACCCTAATGTAAAAGAGCATCTTTTTTTCTAGGGCATCTCATCAAAAATGTGCCTCCAGAAGCAAGTGGCGGTTCAATAGCAACACCACCACCAACAAGAAGCTATCGGCATAATGATTTCTCCTCTCAAAGTGTAAATTTCTCTTATGCTCTCTCAAGAATGAATTGATGATGACCATGTATCAAGCTGGACTCCATCACATTTTCCCCGATAAGGCAAAATCTGAGTGGAAGCCTATGAAGCATAACAGACGCCAGAAACGAGAGAGACTGAAGTTGTTGAATCGGTGACAAATAGCTTCTTCTCAACAAATAGAATCACCACATCTAAAGTTCCGACCAAATCTCTGTAGTAGTAATCTAAGGGGTAGAAAAGAAGAGTTCCTTTTTATTTGTAGGAATCTGTAATTTGTAAGACCATTGTATAAACAAAATGATGACTTTTTGTTATTACAGTATTTTTTTTTTTCTTTTTGCCCAAGTTATGATGTGATCTGAATGTATAAGAGACTCACAGCATGAAGAGCATACCGAAAAATGAAGGCTGAAAATTAGATGCACATACAAGTTTGTTACAATTGTTGTTGTTCCCACCCGTGGGGCACAAAAATGTTTTGTTTGTGTTCGTAAATTTGAAAATCAATGCCTTAATATTTCTTTTAGACACACAAGTTGCTTTTAAATGGTCTGACTTGATTAGGAATCTGAATATGTTTTCACACAACCACATCAGAACAGACACAGGCTTGTGCATATCAACTTGAACTTGGAGTTGAATTGGCTCGTCAATTGCATTTACCAAGCATAGTCTCAAGGTGATGCCGAAAGCATTAGTGAGGTCCAACACCAAGATTGCTACCAAGGGAAGCCGTTGTCATTTCAGAAGCCTCCTGTGATTTGAACACACTTGACAGAATATCCTTGAACATAACTGCAGAAACAACACATACAGTCGAACCTCGATAAATGAATAACCACGTCGAACCTCGATAAATGAATAACCACGCCAAATGAATAATTTTCTTCGGTCCCGACATGGGCCAAGGTGATAAATGAATAACCTCGCCTAATGCATTAATGAGTATAAAAAATTGGATACTTAAAGGCCCTATAGAAATATAAACGAATAATCACTGAATTATATATACAAATAATATATAAAAATAAACCAAAATACATAATCAAAAAATTTTACATAAAAATATATGTAAGAATGAACTCAAAAAAATTCATCTATGGTTGATTGTCTTTTTCTTTTACCCAAACCAAAATGCTTGCATAATTTCTAGAATATTTTGCAAGTGTTGTCGTAAGTAATATTTTAAAGGGACCATCGCTTGAAAAACATCTTTAGATGACACATTTGGTACGGCGCTACCATCTTCTGGTTCCGGATCATTCTCATCATTCATTATTGACTCAATAATTTCATCGTTTGTTGGAGACTCCACAACTGCATCATTCTCATTAGGATAGTTCAAAAGATGTTCGACATCCATCACATTTCTATGACGTAAATTAGAAATGACACCAGTTAATTCAAATGAAAATGAATTAACAAAAATTGAAGACTCCACAACTACATCAAGTATCTAACAAAAATTAAAGCATAATATTCCTCCCAAACCAGCGTGAAAAACAGTAAGTCATACGACGGTGAATAGTTGGGATATATACTTCAGGTGAGTAAAAAAACAGTAATAACCCAAAAGACAACTCCCCCGTAAATTCAATGCATAAGTCGATGTGCATGATAAAAAAGCAATACTTGGCAAAACAAAAAGACAAAATCAATAGGAGTACCAGAGTATCAGCAACAGCAAGGGTACATACTACAACTACCACAAACAACAAGAAAGAATTTAAATCTTTGTAAAAAACTACCGAGTCATGACGCATATGTTGGGTTATTAAACTTGTTCGGAATGACATATTTGTTTATACGTACAAATTACAGTTTTATTTACAAAATACTGGTCTAGTATGCTATGAGTCCTACACCAACCTGTTGGAAATTCTAGTCAACACTAACCACGTAGACCCAAGTTTTGCAAGCAAATCGATTTGTTAGGTTGAAACACGGTCGGTCAAACATTAAGCTAAAGCCATTAGATCAGATCATAAAGATAAAATCAACGGCTCTAACAAAAAACGGGTAAATATCTGACCCTTATAAGTAGAGGTGTAAACGTTTATCCGTGCACAACTTTACAAAACTACGAATCTTGTGTTGTCGTGCGTGCTGCTATAAACAATTTGAAATCACTTAATGTATACATTAAGTCGGACATTATCACAAGAATTTAATTAGACAACATATCATTTGAGTCAAACCCATCAACGATTCCAAATTTAATTAACGTAAAATGTTAAAAACTAGCTAGAAAAGTGACTCTTTTGTAAAATATACAAAAAATGTGATGTATTATGCCTTATTATATGGTGTATTTATACATGTTTTGATGTGCTAAGACACGTGCTTATCCGGCTACGTCTGTGCTCAATTAGTCAAACCCATCACGTTCCATTTAACGTCGTGTTGTGCCGTCTTTGAGCTAAGAAGACACGTCTTTGATTGTGCTCAAATTTTAGCGTCTTTATGCTCTATGCTCGTCTTTGGCATAACCCAATTTACACCTCTACTTATAAGTAGTAAGGAAATAGAGAAGCCCTAAAAAAAAAAAAACAACAACAATTTATCTTTATCTCATCTCTTTGAAAGATCTGTGATTCTTCTCACCGACGGCAACACAAACATGGGAAAAACAAGTGGAGGAAGTTTAATAGAATCACCACCAGGCGCCAACAACAAGATGTTAGCATTATGATATCTACTCTCAAAATGTAGATTTATGGTTATTCTTTTGGGTGATTCTCATCTTTCTGGATCCTTCATGTTTCATTCCCACCAAATCTAAATTCGATCTGATTGGAAGTCTAAATATTCCAGATGATATAACATAAAGGGGAAATTGAAAGTTCGGAAGTAGTCACAAAGGAGACAATCAAGGTCAAAAGCTTCTTTTCATCAAATTGTATGCAGGATCTGATTCTCAAAGAGAAATCTGATGAGAAAAGAAAGATGTTGTATTTATTTTTAGGAAACTGGAAGAGCTCCGTATAAACAAGACTATGACTTTTCCTCTGTGTATGAGATCCAATTTTACCAATAAACTAATTAACTTGAATCTTTTTCTCTTCTTCTTATTCATGATGTAACCTTGATGTACCAGATACCGAAAAATGTTGTATTTCGATGTTTTTATTAGCTAGAAAACTGATGACGAAAATAGTTGCAAATAGACGCTTGCTTAAAAATGTTGGGCTAGAGAACAAAATGTTGTCAAGAAATTTATGATTGTAAATTTGAAAATCAATGCCCAAATATTTCATTTGGACACACAAGTTGCTTAGAAATGGTCATAATTTCTTAGATTAAGAACCTGAGAGCTTTGATCAGTACACTGACTGAACTTCACAAATGTTTTTCACACAGCCACAGCAAAACGAAAAGTGGCTTGTGCATATGGTTAATAGAACCTTAAATGATATCCCTGGTGGAAGAATCATATCTTCAAATTCAAAGAATCTGGGATAATAAATTCCAGAATGCAACTCATTGGGGAAAAAATTCACTTAACCATATATATATATATATATGATTGAATACATGTTGTTCAAAACTCTAGTCATCACTAACCACGTTGACCCAAAATGTGCAAGCCACCTTGCAAAATGTAAATTTTTGTTTGCTTCGTAAGCCAAAATTCACTTAAATGATTTCTCCTCTCAAAATGTAAATTTTTGTTTGCTTCATAAGCCGGATCTGATTCTTAAAACCAAATCAGAGGGAAAGACATGAAAGCGTTTGTATATATTTGTAGAATTCTGTAATCTGTAGCCATAAACAAAATTGTGAATAGATGATTTCTCCTCTCAAAATGTAAATAGATGCACATACATGATGCATGAAAGTCCATGAGAACTCCCTGGAGATCTCTATGTGTTTTCAAGGGAGTTTCAGCTTTGCTATGAAAGTCCCTGGAGATTAACAGCTAGAGCTCCACCAACGGAGATGCTCCAAGCAACGAAATATGATTTCTCTGTAGTTGCAGAATAGGATATCAAAGCTATCTTCTCAAGATAAAATTATGAGCCAAATTTGTAGTTGGGTGTTGGATTTTTAAGAAGTTTGATGATCATGGAGATATATGAGCTTAGTTAGAACTGCTCATATAGAGCTCCTAGAACTAATAGATTGAAGCAAGATAATTTCTCTCAAACTCACTATTTTTTTATTATTATGTTCTTGCTCAAGTTTACATAGAGACATGAACTGCCTTTCTATAGGGTTTGTTAGACCGACTCTTACACTTCTCTAGTTATCTCTAGAGTTCTCTTTACAAGACCGACCTAGACATTTCTAGACTTTCTTTTGTTCACACTTAACAAACAAACTAGATAACCTTAGACTCTTTTAGACATTACAAATTAGGATACGGTGCGCGGGTTATAACCCCAAAGGTGTCACTATCCATGTAAAAAAACCCCAACAAAACAAATTGTTCACAAAAACCCCATTTAACATAAACTGTCTATATTACCCTTTTAATTTAAATCACCCCAACAAAAATAAAAATCAACCCCACCTTTAATTTTGATTATATTCACACCACCAACAACAATACATCACATCAGCACCATCGCCAGTGCACCACCGCCACCACCGCCGCCACTGCACTGCCACACCACCTCCACCACTGCACCTCCGCCACCACTGCACCACCGCCACCGCCGATCACCACACCACTTCCAACCTCCACCAACAACAATACAGCACAGCAGCACCATCGCCACTGCACCACCGCCTGCACCACCACCGCCGCCACTGCACTGCCACACCACCGCCGTCGATGCACCACCACCGCCACTGCACCACCACCTCCGCCGCCACTGCGCCGCCGCCGACCACCACACCACTGCCAACCGCCACCACCACCACTGCCAACCGCCGATATCACCAACCACCACCACCACCACCACAGATAACCACCACCGTCACCGAGAAACACCATCATTATCACCGACCACCACCACCAACCAGCCGCCGCCACCACAAACAATTAATTTGATTGATCAATGTTCAACAAAATGAGAAAAAATGATGCAACCAAACTGAAAATGAGAAAAAATGATGAAACCAAACTGAAAATGAGAAAAAATGATGAAACCAAATTGAAAAATGATGGAACCAAAATTTCTCGTGCAAATAATTTCTCGTGAAAAATGATGTAACCAAACTGAAAAATGATGGAACCAAAATTGGTTTCACCAAAAAATAGATGAAACCAAAATTGGTTTCACCAAAAATTAGATGAAACCAAAATTGATTTCATCATTTTTCCACGTAATTGGCATTTTACCAACACAGCTTCAATGATGAAACCAAACCAAAATAAACTAGGCAAAATAAGAAAAAAATGATGAAACCTAATAGAAAAAAATGATGAAACCTAATAGAAAAAAATGATGAAACCAAAATTGGTTTCACCAAAACTAGATGAAACCTAATTAGGTTTCATCATTTTTATACGTATTGTCATTTCACCAACACAACTTCAATGATGAAACCAAACCAAAATAAAAACATAATCATGAACATAAACTATCCTCATTTCATTATCTAATCCTTGTAACATATCAAATTACCACCACCACCTACATTTAAAGTCTTGAATTCTAATTTCTCAACTCAATCCCATTACCATCTCCACCAACATTACAGCACCAACACTCATTTCAACTCATTTCCACTAGAGGAAACACAAGACTACCACATCAAAGACATTGGAAGGAGAACATATACAGTTATAACTCAGATAACATGATCAGTATGCACAATAAGAACACAGCAAGAGCCAGTTTGTATTCAAGACTGTAAATAAAAAATGATTAGTACTCTTAAGCCTTGCTGTTTTGTCTCTGAAAGGATTGCGTCAAGTACTTGTAGCTTGCCATTTTCTTTTATTACAACATTCAAATACTCGGCTTCTGAAACACCATTTGTGAGTGTTTCCTGCAGAGAAGAATTAACAAAATAGGGATGGTCGCAACACTGCAAAATCACATCCCGCATAAGAAACCATTTAGTATCAGATATAAAGCTAAGGTAAAAAGAAACAGAACTCAAACTAATTAGTGAAGTATCAGATGTGAAGCTAACATTTTCATCTAAATACATAACGAATCAACCACTCACATCTACAAAGTAGGTATCACCTAATACATAACGAATCAACCACTCACAGCTACAAAGTAGGTCTCACCTTCCCGGTAGAAGTAAGAACATCCCAAAGAGCCTCCATATTTTCAGTTTTTGAGCATGAACGAAGTAATATTGAATTAGAAAGGAGGATGTCACTGTACTGCTCAAGCTGCACATCAGAAAGCTTGGCAGGAACCCAGTATTCGACAAACTTGGAATCTGACGCAACAACATGTATATGCTTCTCCTTGAGTTTCTGAACACTGTCACTACAAATATTCTTACTGCATAAACTAGTTTTAGCTGTATCCACATTTTCAGAATCTGCCAATTCCAATTCGGAAGCATCCAAATTGGATTTTACTGCTCCAGTCAAAGAAAGAACACTTGACTCTGTATTTTACTGAATACAACAGAAACAATACCAATCACCAGGTTGCACGTCCTTCAAGGGAGGATCAACACATTTGAGATGATAGGTCTTTTTACAACCTTTGTAGATGCATCCCCTGCAAATCAGCAGGATAAAATCAATTCAATTCATGCGAGACATACATTGCCCCAACTCCAATTGCCTATCAAAAACTAGTGGACATGGTTAACGTACTAGGCTACTACAATGGACCGACATTTTTTCAGGAATTGCTTGGACAATCTCAGATGAATTCATTTGTGTAAACATGCCTAATTCATACCTCTAACCAGATTGAACAACACAGCAGTGAATACTTCAATTCTATTAAAATGAGGTCAACTACTTATCAACTTAATGCTAAAACGGACAGGAGGAAAGAAAACAAAATCGAACATATATTTTTTCAAACCTGAAGTTTAGACTTGAGAGCTATTTGGAGATCAAATTTTGTAATCGAAATTAGACTTTAGAGCATTCACTAATCGAATTTCTTGTTTTCCTTCCATGATTTTGCAAGTTTTACCTTTGATTGGTAATGAGAAGTGACTGACTTCACAATTCAGTATTCAATGCCACGAAAAATAAGATCAACCAAACATGAATAAAGAAACATTCACTCACAAGAGCTTTCCAGTACTTCCACCAAGCTTGTTGATGACATAAACATTATCATCACTAGCCATTTCCGCCGCATACCACGGTTGTACATCCTTGCAACAATTTCAATGATTCCCCATGCTGCTCCACGTACCTTGACATTAAGATTCCCTCCATCCTAATGCAAAGTCAACAAGACCCAAGAATGTAATTAGAACCATTTTATACAGAACTAATATTCTAATACACACAATCAACTAAAAGTAGACCCCAAAAACTGCAACCAACATGCGTCTGACTAGAATAGCACACAATTACCTCTTCTGGTTCCACAATCAGAAAATGGATAAGCATGCATCCAATTTCATATCTCAAGTCCGTGTCCGTAACTTTTGTAAGCCAATTAACCGAAACACATCAAATTTTCAACAACCAAAACCAACAAAATTTCCAACAAAACAAAGATCATGTATCCAATTCAAATAAATAAATAAATGAAATGACAAATTTCTTAATACCTGAAAACTTCAAATCACCATTCTAAAATTCGTCGTTTTTCCAAACAAAAGAAGATGAACTTGATACGCCATTCATGCTTCATTTTCAACATGAGATCCATGGAAAAGGAGTTATTGAGGACGAAGAGACGGAAGAGTTGTTGATCTCAGGTCCAAACATCGTAGTGGGTTTGATGGCGACGGAGGTGCTGTTGGCGGAGACCTGAAATGGTAGTTGGAGAAAAAGAAAAGAAGGTGTTGGTGGGGGAGGAGGAAGAAAATCAGGAGGTGTTGTTGATCTCAGATCCAAAATCGTAGTGGGTTTGATGGCAGCGGAGGTTCTGTTGGCGCTGATCTGAAATGGTAGTCGGAGAAAGGGAAAAGGAGGTGTTGGTGGGGGAGGAGGAAGAAGATCAGGAGGTGTTAGATTCCAGATCTGAAAATTATACTGGTTTGGTGGTGGTGGAGTAGTTTTTGTCGGTGGTAGGGGATAAGAAAAAAAGAAACGAAATGTTAAAACGAAAGGAGAAGAGAGATTTATAATTGTGAAGGGAAGGATTGGAATTATATAAATTAATAAAAACTAAATTTAAATATTTTAAATAGAAATGGGGTTTTTGTGTCATTTTTTTTTTCAAATGGTTTTTATTTATCACAAATAATATGATTGGAGTTTTTGTACTACCAAGTTGGTCACCTAGGTGTTTTGTCACTAGTTTTGATTAGGATATTCCAACACTCCCCCGTAATATGTAATGGCTTTGTTTTTTGTTCTTCACCCAATCTCTGTTTGCTGCTCTTAGCTTCTCATGCTTGCTTCGTTCGCAGTAAATTCTTTATGTTTGCCACCACGTACCGCCGGTTTGTTCTTGGCACTCGCTTTCCATAGTGTCTCCACATCTCTATTAGTCTTCAGTACTTTTTTTTTTTAGTTTTACCTAGCTTAAGAGTTTGCTAGCCTTTTTCTTTTTTCAATGGATGATGTCCACCGTCTCCTGCCATTTTTGAAGCTTGATCATCATGATTCAGAGGCTTCCTACGACAAGTTTTTCATGTTGGGTTTTTTAGACAAGGAACTTAACCAATAGTGGTTCAGAGGTTCCACATCTCTCGCCAGCCCAACATTTTTTTGTTTTCATCACGAGTAGAGATTAGTGTCTCGTGACAAGCATGGCACTCCTGCCATATTATTGTTTCTTTGTTTGAGGAAGCAATTGGCTAATTGATTTTACCCTCAAATTCTTCTCTGATCACTTGTTAGGAAGTGACCTTTTTCTTCTTTTTTCACGTTTTCTTTCATGGAGACGGTTTTGATCTTCAAAACTTTTGTAGCTTCACCTGGACTATCCACGAGCAATTTTATTTTCTCTTTCTTTTATCTTTTTCGTACTCTTCCTACTTTTTCTCAGTCAACAACTTTTTGTTCTTCTTCTTGTTATGTTTTTCTTCTTTTTTTCATTTTTTTTTTCTTCAACAACTTGATTGGGTGGGTGATATCTTTTGTTGGGGTTGCATCTTCTCATCTTAGACTTCATGTTTTGATCTTCTTAGAAATCTTCTGATCATCTTAGACTCCATTTTTTTTCTTTTCTTATCAGCAACTTCGATTCTCTCCAGCGGACCTTCACGCCTATGTAGATCGAAACAAGATCTGATACCATGTGGGATTTTTAAGATGTTTGATGATCATGGAGATATATGAGCTTAGTTAGAACTGCTCATATAGAGATCCTAGAACTAGTAGATTGAAGCAAGATAATTTCTCTCAAACTCACTATTTTTTTTATTATGTTCTTGCTCAAGTTTACATGGACACATGAACTGCCTTTTTGTAGGGTTTGTTAGACCGACTCTTACACTTCTCTAGTTATCTCTAGAATTCTCTTTTCTAGAGTTGTCTTTACAAGAACTACCTAGACATTTCTAGACTTTCTTTTGTTCACACTTAACAAACAAACTAGATAACCTTAGACTCTTTTAGACATTGCAAATTAGGATATTCCAACACTGGGTTACAGGTCAAATCAGTGACGAGGAACATTATGAGCCAGGACGCGAAATGTTAACATTCTTGGGCCACTAGAAATTTTCGGCCATTTGACAGACTTTAAGTCACTTAGCAATGTTTTAGTCACACTTATCAAACGTAAGGTCAGTGTAAAAAACTTGGCTCATGAGACATTTATTGAGTCATAAAGCAAAATTTCTACAGTGACAATCAAATTTCAGTTTAATACATGGTGATTTTGGTCATCAGTCATATTTTGGGGTACCTTGATAATTGAGAGCAACCAGGTGAGTTTAACTTTTTGACCAATAAGGTGAACCATATTTTGGGGTCGGAGGGGTTAATATGCTCATGGTCCCAGGCTTCTAAGTTAAGACTTTCACCAAGTTACCAACCTGTTTGGAAACTAGTCCGGAAGGCACCTTGCAAATTGATCAGTCAAACAGTAAGCTTCAGCCGTTAGATAAAATTGTAATCAACCACTCTAAACAAAACGGGCAAATGTCTGACCCTTATAAGTAGCAAGGAAAGAAAGAAACCCTAAAGAAAACAACAACAATAGCTCCCCTAATATCTGATAGATATGTGATTTTCAAATCGACGGCAACGACTAACAATGATTTCTCCTCGTGGCAGAAGCAAGTGGCGGTTCAATAGCACCAGCACCAACAAGAAGCTGTTAGCATAATGATTTTTCCTCTCAAAATGCAGTTCAGTCTTCCTCGATTCCGAGTCTATATATTCCATGAGATCTAACACAAACGAGAAATTGAAAGTTCGGAAATAGTCACAAAGGAGACAATAAGATCAAAAGCTTCTTCTCATCAAATTGAACTACGGTGGCAATCAAGAGTGTTTCGTTTTCCTCATCAAATAGAATCACCAGCAGATTTCAATTCAACCATTTCGGACCGAATCTCTGTAGTAGTAATGGTAAGCCGGATCTGATTCTACAAATCAAAAGAGGGAAGAGACCAAGAATTTTTATTTATTTTTATGAAACTGCTGTAATTTGTAAGACCCAATTAAATTTTTTTTTTGATTAATACAGTTTTTTTTTTCCTACTTCTTTTAATTTATCAAAAGAACCCTAATTTGGGGCACACCCTTATGAGATTAGTGTTAAATTAGTGATAATTTAAATTAATTAATTGTTAATGATTATAGTTAGTTTAGTGTTAATTTATGATAATAATTTTTTGTTTAAAGATAGTTAGTTAGTGAGTTATTGGGCCGACCGACCGGAGGGCCGAAGGCCCGAAGGGAGGGAGTCACTTTTATGGCCAATTTTTTTGTAAAATGAAACCTAACAATTTTGATAAAAAGATTGGATTTGATTTCCATGTGGTTTATTTTTGGTTACTTTTTCACTAGACAAGATTATCCCTCCCTTTTGGTCCAATTACTATAACTCTTTGTGTATCCTACTTTTTCAGGGGTATAATTGGAAAACAAACTTTAATATAACATATCTAAAAATCCGTGCATCAGAATTTTATAAATTTTATCTCGTTGGAAAGGTTATAAAAAAATCTACTCAACGAGTATAAACAACAATATCAAATTTAAAATCCATCTTCGGATTCTTCTTCGGCCGGCCCTTCCACCGTGGCAACGGTTGTACTAGTTTTAGAAAAAGGAGGAAAGAAGGAGAGGAGGAATTTTTTTTATTTTATTTTTGTGATCTTTGTGATTATTGAGAGATGTGTGACACAAATTCGAGTGAGGAAGGTGAATTTTCATCACGTAAAGCTAAGAAATACATATCAATTACGATGGAGATCCGGAAATAGCTGATTTGTTAGATTATGAAAATAATTTTACCCAAACTCAACATTATTCTCAAGCTCAAGATGATTCATTTATGGAGCCAAATCCTGCAGATGAGTACATAGATGAGGAACTCAATGCTAATAATCGACTGGTATGGTTGTATAAGTTGTTTAATGTTCCGTTTTGTAGCTTGATTTCACCAAAAGTTATGATTTTTGCAAATAGTTCGGCGCAACAGAGTAAGGTTTGACATATAATATGTATGCCGAACCATAATAAACAAGAACAGTTCGGCTTATTCGTTTGAGTAATATGTACGCCGAACTTTCACTTAAATATTTTCGCGCCAAATAAGTTTCATGGTTCGGCTCAAATGTAAAGTGAAATTTAAACCCGAACCATATCTAAAAAAAATATACGAGTTTGAGTGTAATGTTCGGCTTACACGTTATCTAGCCGAACACTAATTTTTGTTTTTGGAAATTTTTAGAAATTTCAAGTGTTATGGTTTGGCTTATAATATTAGTCCCAAATTGGCCGAATCCATGTTTGACATGAAGTTCGGATTTACAAGTCAAACACGAATTAGCCGAACCTGTAGTTCGGCTTTCATAAAGTAGTGCGTTTGAGCCGAACCTGACCCAAAACCTTTGCAATGTTATTGTAGATTGTTGTTGAAATGGAAACTATGGAGGATCAACCACCGCCTGTTGATGTCATTCATGAAGATACTAGAGATCACTTACAAACTGACTTGGTAGGTAACTAACGTAGTTTATGTTTTTATTAATTTTCAAGTATGTTGTATGCTAAATCATTAATAAAACTGAAGTTTTGTACTTGTCGATATGTAAACTCATTCAAATCAATGCTATATTATCGTCATCTTCAAGAGAATTAAAAGGTAAAAACAACGCAAAAAGAATGAGGCCATTCCGACATCGAACGAAGAAGTTATTGCCAAAATAAAATCTAAAAACTTGAGAGTACAAAGATATGTTCGGCTGATAACTCATCATCACGAGTTAGGCGAACCTGGAGCATACAAAGCAAGATTTTCAAAGTGTTTACAGAGATAAGTTCGGCTTAAAAGTAATCTAATCGAGTCAGCCGAACCTGACAACCACCTGGGTAAATTTCATTTGTCAGGTTCGGCCGGGAAAGGTTGGCAAGGTATTAGTCAAACACAAAGGTTCGGCGCAATCGATTTTCAAAACATAAGCCGAACTGTTCTTCGTCTTTAAAAAAAAAAAGTTCGGCTGCTAAATTTTAGCCGAACACTACTCTGCAACTTCCAAAACCCAGAGGAATCATCGATTACATGTCACAAATCAACGAAATACGAAAAACTAAGCAATGGGTTTGTGGGACATACCTTTCTATGTGCAATTTTAAAGAATCGGGCTCTATTTCTCGCTCTCCAACACCAATCAATCCACTATCCTCTTCATCACCATATTTTCCAAAAACCCTAGATTGAGATGGTACAGAAGCAATACCAGGATTCAGCACCATATTTCTAGGGCATCGCTTAACACTAGGTGCCATTAATTTGTTTAATCGAGAACTTAATCGAACAAAGAAATTTTCAAAATTTTGTTTGTGTTTTTGGAGAAGAAGATGAGAAGAAGAGTGAGAGAAAAGGGTTAATTAGTAATGGTTAGTGAGTTAATTAGTGGGAAGGGTTAATTAGTGGGATTTTTTTAGGATTAGAATTTAATTAAGTGGAAGGGTAGTACTGTAATTTATACTAGGCAGGGGTATTATAGTAACTTAACCATCATTTGGGCAGCCCTTATAATTTTGTGTTGGGTGCCTTCTAAGTGTGTATGCCCCAAATTTTTGGGGTTCTATCAAAATTAAGACCCTTTTTATGATGCCATCTGGCCCATTTTAATCTTTTTATTTTTTTTTGATGGGAAAAGGGGCTCGAAACAAGCCCCATTTCAATCTTTTACTTGTCTGTGTATCTAGTATTCTATCGGCGTTAACCAGTAATAATCATGTAGTTCGTTCAAACAAATTCCCCTCTGACTTTCAACTGCATTAGCAACTAGTGATCTTCCAGGAAGATTTTCGAGTCCGTCGCCTTTGATAACAACATATGGACCTGGATGATGGATAACTGAGTTGAATAAAGTAGATACTTACAGGATGTATATGGCAGTTTAGCTTCTGGATACTCGAAATACAATGTTCTGCATTTTTAATTTCTGGAAGAGGAAATTCAGTAAAAAGTTGTTAGTTTTCCACCGAATATAGTCTCATGGCTTCCACGACAAAATTATGAAGCAAAAGCTTTCGTTCATGAATACTGGCCTAATATGAGTCCTCACTCCAACCTGTTCGAAACTCTAGTCATTCCTGACCACATAGACCCAAAATGTGCAAGGCACCTGGCAAATCGATCATGAAATATGGCCACGCTGCAGCCGTTAGATTAAATCCTAAAGTTGATTTCTCCTCTCAAAATGTAAATTTCCGTGTGCAAAATCACTGCATTTGTCATCCAAATGTGACAGATGCTGATTTCGATTTGGTGGCAATCTCTTGTTACTCAGCTCTCGTATCTTTCTTTTCTTCCGGACCAAATCTAAATTCGATTGGAAGTCTATATCTCAGAAGATATAACATAAACGAGAAAGTGAAAGTTTGGAAATAGTCACTAAAATGTGCACCTTCTGCTGTGTGTAGAGAAATAAACAAATAAAAAAACGGAAAATGGGTTATTTGTCCAAATATTTTTAAAACATGGTTTTAATGGACGAGTAAAAATTATTATGGGTGAAATAGACACCAAAAAATAGATGAAACTGGATTCATCTTGGCTTAAACTTAAAAAATAGCGAGGATGAAACTCGATGCATCCTGATGTAAATTAAAAATAAGAAAAAATATTTGAAAATGGGTAGGATGAAACTGTTTACATCTTAGCTATTTTTATATTTTTGTCCATTTAAACAGTATCAAAATCTAGATGTCTTTTTCACTTAGGAATTGTTGATTTTGGTCTTTTTAACCAATTTTGTGATTACAAAACCCAAAAAACAAACAGTTCCTTCATTTATCTGATTTCTGATAAGGTCAATTAGACTTGTTTTTCCAAGGAGAAACGACTAATAAAATAGCATACCCTACAACAATTATTTCGAACTATCGCCACATCAAAACACAACGAAACAAGCAGTGCCTCTATAGTATACTGACCTGAATTACAAAATAAGGATGCTAAAAGAAAGGAAATGAGAGATGTTGGTTCATAAACTTTGGAGGCAAAGGCAGCCAATCACAATCTTGATAACAATATCATAACAACTTAAAATCTTTCTAAAACTACCAACATCATAAACCAAAATTATGGAATGAAGATAAACAAATTGGTATTCAAAATCAAAAGAATACCTTTGAAATACTAGTTCTGATCCAAGTTTTTACTTACTATAACTTGACATAAATCCAAAAGACCAAAGAAGAATCTTTTAAATGTGACCAGTCGACCAGAACATAATTGTTATCACTTTTCTTAGTTCCTATGTCCTGTTCCATACATCCTTTTTTTTTTAAAGATCTACTAGTTTAAGTAAACATTAGAACTACACTCATCTATAATCCTCAAACAACAACTGAAATCCAGAAGAAAATAAAATTGAAAAACAGTAATGAAAATAGGAGAATAACTTACAATGTAGGCGGATCCAAATCTAGTGACCTAATAAACAAAACCAGAGTTCCTCAAAATATCCTTGTGGTTTTCTGGATATTGGATCCTCAATTAGATCAGGATAATCCACAAAATCTCCTTATGGTTATCACATTTGGACTACAATTTCATTTGCCCATCTTTCTGCAAGTCCTTCCCATTTTAACAATTTCCACAAATAAGTGTCTCACATGCAACACACTAACACAATGAGTTGACTTCCCTTTCTTAGTCAAATTCAGAGCAATATTATTGAAAGGATAGTCTCCCCCGTTGAGGTCTGAAAATTGCTGCACAGGTATGAGAAATCGCACAATGTTCCACATCAATCTATAAACATGCACCTCCATTTGTTCTCATTCTCTCTGGTGATGCCATACGAAAGTTTCTTGGGTGTACCATCATCACTTAAGGTTCTACAATTCAAATGATTCCTAATAATGTAAAGACTTGTTTAGTCAAGAAGAAAAGACTGATAAAATTGCATACACTTCAGGTCTCTAGTCTACAGCATACAGTCTGAGTAACAAAACAGAAGATACTAAAAGAAAGAACTGCGACTGTACCTTAAAAAAATCCTTGTCATGATTTTACCTGATTTCCCAATTTCCCGGATCAGATGTAGCACCTTTATTCGCAAGTTTTTTGTTCCTGTTCTTGTGATAATTGTGGTTCTTCCTGCTTCGTTTTGAGGAGTCATAATCTCTATGAGCTTCACTTGCATACTTATTGCCACTGGCCTGCAATTACAAATTCACAAATCCATAGTCATTGACACTCAAAACGAACATACATTTTAATTCTAAATACCCTGCGATTACCCTTGGGTGTTAATGAAAAAACAAGACTTGCAAACCAATTTTTTTTTAAAAACATGGCAACCACTACAAGGATACATTGTCTGGGGCGGTGACTTTTAATCCCCCTATTTATTATAGGAAATTATGATAGGATAAAACTTAAAAGCATCAGTGAGTCACTTGAATCTAAAAGTTAATAAGAGGATGAATGGATTTCAGATATAGAGAGAATTTATTAATAAAACCTACCGATCATAATCAAACTAAAAAGGACGAAAATCCTTCGAACCAATCAGAAAAACAATAAGAGATCCGGATAAAGCTGCAATTGAGATTTCAAAGCACGCTGCAGTAAGCATTTGAAGCATAACCCATTCTTTACTCCACTTCACTAGCTTATTATGTGATATGTAAATATGTACTGGTATATATAGACAGTCAATGACCAAAAAGAAAGATCCCCACGGATTGCCACAATCTCATCGAAGAAAGGAAAAAACATCCACAACAATGTAGTCAGGGAGACAAACAAAGGTCGCCAAATCAGTCTAAATGGATTCAGTTTTAATTGATGCAGTCCTAAAACTGGAAAACAAGGAGGTCAATTGACTTATGTTGACTTGACCAGAATTTAACCGTTGAATCGAGACCCTAGACCTACACGTCATGTATGGTTTCAGAGTTATTAATTAAGACTTAAACTAAATTAACTCATGAAAATTCAACTTATTTCCAAAATTACAAATAAATTTCTGATTAGTTGATGATGGGTACTAACTTGAGTGTCATC
The DNA here is from genome assembly GCA_023529315.1 of Papaver bracteatum. Taxonomy (NCBI): domain Eukaryota; kingdom Viridiplantae; phylum Streptophyta; class Magnoliopsida; order Ranunculales; family Papaveraceae; genus Papaver; species Papaver bracteatum. Next base: position 202,363 of record JAJJWX010003911.1, on the reverse strand, counting down.
GTGAATGCCATCGCCGATAGCACCGAAATTCGAGTCCCAACAATCTGAGCTCGGCTTTTTAACTAATATTAAGAGAGAAACACCTAAAATAATTAATCAATAAATTATTGATTCAGACAAACTTAAGTATCTGAAGAAAAGAACCCCAATCAGGATTCAGAGAGAAGGAAAAATCAATTAATCATAAAAAGCAGAGGCAACAAGATCCTTATTTTTTTTTATTTTTTTTTTAGTTTCCACCAATAGTAATTGAAGAACAGTAAATTCAAAATACTTATATTCAAAAGTATCAATAATGCATTCACATGTTTTCTTATTACGTCCATCATCATCAAAACTTCCAGAACCAAGTTCATCAGTAAATCTTTGAAGATCCTCGGCTGCGTCGCCGAAAGAAGATTTGGGCTTTGAGAGTAGATATCATTATGCTAGTGAATAAATGACAACAAGATATAGGATTTTATCTTCTTCTTCTGGGAATTTTAGTGGAATGATGTAAACAGTAATTGTAACCAAGATGGTATTCATATTTGTGAGAGATGAACATATTCTCGAAACATCCATTGTTGAGAATACAATTTTCTTTTTCTTTTTCTTTGACAGAAAATTTCGAGATCTAAAAAATGGGAGAGCAAAGAGGGTTTACTTAGAGACGGCTACTAGGCAGAAGATATTTTATTTTGTAAGGATACCTCATGTTTTTAATCCAACGGTCGGGATGTTGAAGTTTTTAGGATATTGAAGGCTTTTAGAGTTCTAGTGTAACTCGTTCATGGGTTGAAAAATGGCCTAGAATGCCAAAGTGGTAAGGAAAGAAAGTAAGGGCGGTCTGAAAGCGATTTGTTAGGCCAAAAGAAGAAAGATGGACAACTAGGTTTGTCAACGTGATACCGAATTCCATTACTAATAATCCGAATTGCTATAGGTAATTTTTCGACATAAAAGTAATCGGAAATAGGTACCAAAATATTATCGGTAATTTTTATCCTAACCTAGAGGTATCGGTTGAGTCCCATATGGTAACCCTTAATTACCGATACCGGTAGTACCATGTATACACGTGTGTATACCCTTGCGTGTGTGTTTTTTTTTTTGTGTGTGTAAAACATGTAACTAAGTAAATTTGGAATATTTGTATGTGGTTACTTTTTGTTTGGTTTTAATTTTAAACTGAAATTTTCTTAATTTGAACTGGTTTTCGGTCTGAAAAAAAAGGTAAAGCAAAACTATATAAGATAACGATATTTATCGGTAATTTTACCGATATCCGGTAACTTAATGAAACAATAGCGGTTTAGATTTTAAAACTAACAACAGAAAATATTGGTAACCATACCGGTAGAGGTAGTTATCGGTTCGATATAGGTTCCATTGACAACCTTATGGACAACATTTTCATTCTTAGTGATTCCAAGAATGTTATTTCTTATCTTTTAAATAAACAAGGCCAAACTAGTTGGTACAGTAGTTCTATTCTGGATGGCTTCTCAGTTTTAATAGTCTTTTCAATTATTTACAGACCAAAATCTAGATGTCTTTTTCACTTAGGAATTGTTGATTTTGGTCTTTTTAACCAATTTTGTGATTACAAAACCCAAAAAACAAACAGTTCCTTCATTTATCTGATTCCTGATAAGGTCAATTAGACTTGTTTTTCCAAGGAGAAACGACTAATAAAATAGCATACCCTACAGCAATTATTTCGAACTATCGCCACATCAAAACACAACGAAACAAGCAGTGCCTCTATAGTATACTGACCTGAATTACAAAATAAGGATGCTAAAAGAAAGGAAATGAGAGATGTTGGTTCATAAACTTTGGAGGCAAAGGCAGCCAATCACAATCTTGATAACAATATCATAACAACTTAAAATCTTTCTAAAACTACCAACATCATAAACCAAAATTATGGAATGAAGATAAACAAATTGGTATTCAAAATCAAAAGAATACCTTTGAAATACTAGTTCTGATCCAAGTTTTTACTTACTATAACTTGACATAAATCCAAAAGACCAAAGAAGAATCTTTTAAATGTGACCAGTCGACCAGAACATAATTGTTATCACTTTTCTTAGTTCCTATGTCCTGTTCCATACATCCTTTTTTTTTTTTAAAGATCTACTAGTTTAAGTAAACATTAGAACTACACTCATCTATAATCCTCAAACAACAACTGAAATCCAGAAGCAAATAAAATTGAAAAACAGTAATGAAAATAGGAGAATAACTTACAATGTAGGCGGATCCAAATCTAGTGACCTAATAAACAAAACCAGAGTTCCTCAAAATATCCTTGTGGTTTTCTGGATATTGGATCCTCAATTAGATCAGGATAATCCACAAAATCTCCTTATGGTTATCACATTTGGACTACAATTTCATTTTCCCATCTTTCTGCAAGTCCTTCCCATTTTAACAATTTCCACAAATAAGTGTCTCACATGCAACACACTAACACAATGAGTTGACTTCCCTTTCTTAGTCAAATTCAGAGCAATATTATTGAAAGGATAGTCTCCCCCGTTGAGGTCTGAAAATTGCTGCACAGGTATGAGAAATCGCACAATGTTCCACATCAATCTATAAACATGCACCTCCATTTGTTCTCATACTCTCTGGTGATGCCATACGAAAGTTTCTTGGGTGTACCATCATCACTTAAGGTTCTACAATTCAAATGATTCCTAATAATGTAAAGACTTGTTTAGTCAAGAAGAAAAGACTGATAAAATTGCATACACTTCAGGTCTCTAGTCTACAGCATACAGTCTGAGTAACAAAACAGAAGATACTAAAAGAAAGAACTGCGACTGTACCTTAAAAAAAATCCTTGTCATGATTTTACCTGATTTCCCAATTGCCCGGATCAGATGTAGCACCTTTATTCGCAAGTTTTTTGTTCCTGTTCTTGTGATAATTGTGGTTCTTCCTGCTTCGTTTTGAGGAGTCATAATCTCTATGAGCTTCACTTGCATACTTATTGCCACTGGTCTGCAATTACAAATTCACAAATCCATAGTCATTGACACTCAAAACGAACATACATTTTAATTCTAAATACCCTGCGATTACCCTTGGGTGTTAACGAAAAAACAAGACTTGCAAACCAATTTTTTTAAAAAAACATGGCAACCACTACAAGGATACATTATCTGGGGCGGTGACTTTTAATCCCCCTATTTATTATAGGAAATTATGATAGGATAAAACTGAAAAGCATCAGTGAGTCACTTGAATCTAAAAGTTAATAAGAGGATGAATGGATTTCAGATATAGAGAGAATTTATTAATAAAACCTACCGATCATAATCAAATTAAAAAGGACGAAAATCCTTCGGACCAATCAGAAAAACAATAAGAGATCCGGATAAAGCTGTAATTGAGATTGCAAAGCACGCTGCAGTAAGCATTTGAAGCATAACCCATTCTTTACTCCACTTCACTAGCTTATTATGTGATATGTAAATATGTACTGGTATATATAGACAGTCAATGGCCAAAAAGAAAGATCCCCACGGATTGCCACAATCTCATCGAAGAAAGGAAAAAACATCCACAACAATGTAGTCAGGGAGACAAACAAAGGTCGCAAAATCAGTCTAAATGGATTCAGTTTTAATTGATGCAGTCCTAAAACTGGAAAACAAGGAGGTCAATTGACTTATGTTGACTTGACCAGAATTTAACCGTTGAATCGAGACCCTAGACCTACACGGCATGTATGGTTTCAGAGTTATTAATTAAGACTTAAACTAAATTAACTCATGAAAATTCAACTTATTTCCAAAATTACAAATAAATTTCTGATTAGTTGATGATGGGTACTAACTTGAGTGTCATCGTGAATGCCGTCGCAGATAGCACCGAAATTCGAGTCCCAACAATCTGAGATCGGCTTTTTAACTAATATTAAGAGAGAAACACCTAAAATAATTAATCAATAAATTATTGATTCAGACAAACTTAAGTATCTGAAGAAAAGAACCCCAATCAGGATTCAGAGAGAAGGAAAAATCAATTAATCATAAAAAGCAGAGGCAACAAGATCCTTATTTTTATTTTTATTTAGTTTCCACCAATAGTAATTGAATAACAGTAAATTCAAAATACTTATATTCAAAAGTATCAATAATGCATTCACATGTTTTCTTATTACGTCCATCATCATCAAAACTTCCGGAACCAAGTTCATCAGTAAATCTTTGAAGATCCTCGGCTGCGTCGCTGAAATAAGATTTGGGCTTTGAGAGTAGATATCATTATGCTAGTGAATAAATGACAACAAGATATAGGATTTTATCTTCTTCTTCTGGGAGTTTTAGTGGAATGATGTAAACAGTAATTGTAACCAAGATGGTATTCAGATTTGTGAGAGATGAACATATTCTCGAAACATCCATTGTTGAGAATACAATTTTCTTTTTATTTTTCTTTGACAGAAAATTTCGAGATCTAAAAAATGGGAGAGCAAAGAGGGTTTACTTAGAGACGGCTACTAGGCTGAAGATATTTTATTTTGTAAGGATACCTCGTGTTTTTAATCCAACGGTCGGGATGTTGAAGTTTTTAGGATATTGAAGGCTTTTAGAGTTCTAGTGTAACTCGTTCATGGGTTGAAAAATGGCCTAGAATGCCAAAGTGGTAAGGAAAGAAAGTAAGGGCGGTCTGAAAGCGATTTGTTAGGCCAAAAGAAGAAGGATGGACAACTATGTTTTTCAACGTGATACCGAATTCCATTACTAATAATCCGAATTGCTATAGGTAATTTTTCGACATAAAAGTAATCGGAAATAGGTACCAAAATATTATCGGTAATTTTTATCCTAACCTAGAGGTATCGGTTGAGTCCCATATGGTAACCCTTAATTACCGATACCGGTAGTACCATGTATACACGTGTGTATACCCTTGCGTGTGTGTTTTGTTTTTTTGTGTAAAACATGTAACTAAGTAAATTTGGAATATTTGTATGTGGTTACTTTTTGTTTGGTTTTAATTTTAAACTGAAATTTTCTTAATTTGAACTGGTTTTCGGTCTGAAAAAAAAGGTAAAGCAAAACTATATAAGATAACGATATTTATCGGTAATTTTACCGATATCCGGTAACTTAATGAAACAATAGCGGTTTAGATTTTAAAACTAACAACAGAAAATATTGGTAACCATGCCGGTAGAGGTAGTTATCGGTTCGATATAGGTTCCATTGACAACCTTATGGCCAACATTTGCATTCTTAGTGATTCCAAGAATGTTATTTCTTATCTTTTAAATAAACAAGGCCAAACTAGTTGGTACAGTAGTTCTATTATGGATGGCTTCTCAGTTTTAATAGAGTCTTTTCAATTATTTGTATTCCAAAATATTCAAAGAAGTTTTAATTCACTGGTTGATAAAACATCCAAGCATCGTGGGATGAATAAAGTATCAGGCGAATGGCAGGTTAATCAGCCTTACTTCATTACACAAAACTCTACAATTTTGATCAATTTCTATAAATTACTTTCTTTTCTAGCAAAATAAAATAAAATAGAGTAAGGGCCATAAGACTAGACTAGAAGTTCATTGTTTTATGCACCTAATTTTCTTAGAGACTCATAATTTTTGGTTGGGCCAGAAAGGAAGTGAAGTGAAGACCAGCATCAAGCTGACCCACCATCAGGACGATCTCGTTAGAACTGCAAGGGTTATCCTCAAGAATCTTCTTTGTCAAAATGCCGGACTAACCCGCCAGACTGGCAAAAAAAATATCAAATCTCTTCAGACGATAAATAACTTTCACTGATTCTATGTAAGTAGCGTCATGACATACCATAAGAACGACTGGTACTAGGAGGTATGATTGGTCTCTTCTCAACACTAAAAAGTGTAAGCAAAATAAGAATCTGAACTTACAATGATGTAAAACCAGATGAAGACATAAAAAGATAAAAATAATTAACCATGGTGATCTCATAAGAACCATAGAGTTCAAAATAACGTCATAACCCACCGATCAAAACAAAAAGAAAAGCAAAGAAGAAGAACCATACCGTCTTGAAGCCCGAGATGGAGAGTTTATTCCAGACATAAAGAACTTCTTTATAGGAGATAAGAAGTTAATAAGGAGCAGCAAAAGCCAGAGGGGAAAAATAATGAAAAACTTCTGAACTCTGAAACAGAAAATAAAGCCATCATTCTCTTTCCGCAATAGATTTTATAGGAAACATGTGGACAACCAACCAACATCTCCATTCCAACAGATAAAAGCCCACTAAATCTTCTAACTTGGCGAGAATCTCAGACGTGGCGATAAAGACAAAATGGTTATGAAATTTTCTCCCCATCATGCCCTCGGCAGGATGAAAAGAAAATGAGAAAAATGTGAGGGTAAAATACCCGATGGACATGTGTCAACATCTCAAGGGATAGTTTCATGATAAGGTGATGAGATAGAAGCCTTGAATCATACTATACAAGGTGATTTCATCTGAATCGAGACGCCTGCTACAACGCTACATGCATGACGCATGTGAGGAGTGGTGTAATCCACTTAGACGGTCAAGTCTAAAAAGAAGGAATGCATTTAATGAAGGATCAGAAGAGACGTGGACTAATTTACATTGTATCAGAAGGCTCGGGTAATCTATACTATGAGTCAAGGATGGTGCAATAAGAGATTCCCTTAGAAGGGGTTGTATGATGACGTACGGGATGAGATAAATCGGAAGGAGAACTGGGCAGGGCATCACGAGGGATAGTATGGAGATCGTCCGAAGTAATGAGTAGATGTACGATAGCTCCAACAAATTGGCCAGATCAGGCATTCACGAGTTAAGTTTTCCTATAAATACCAGTCCATGAAGAAGAAAATGGACATGTAATCTTAGATAGTCTTTCTACAAATAATTTCAGAGAGAGATTTAGACAAAGAGAGAGGGAGAAATCTAAGTGATATTTGTAATCTTTCAAGGGTAAGACCTTAATCAATAAAGAAAACTTCTTTCCCGTGGACACAGGTCTTCATGGGCGAACCACGCTATATGCTTGTGTCAATCTTTATTTTTGACGTTCTTTACGTCTTGTTTATCTTTGAATCTTGAATGTTAGTAGTTTTATAGCCTTTAGATCTACTTGGGTGTAGTCATCCGAAAAGATGCAACTACATACAAAATAGGACAATGTGGGTATTAACATTGACCAATAATGGTTCAAATTTCTCGAACCAGAAAACACATGTAGGGAAATCGGTCATTGTGGGCAGGAATAACAACCGATTCCTAATAACAATTTTTATTTCTATTTTGATCGTTAGTATAACAATTTTAGAATCAACATTTGCACAACCAAAATGATATCAAGTAAAGTATGCCATCAGTTTTTTAAATGAAGGGTTTTTCGTAGGTAAAAGCTAGAACAAGACCACCAGGTCTGGTTTCATTATACTATGTAGAAAACCTGCAAATAATCACATTTTACTTGCTACAAAATAAAATTGCAAATCAGACCCAAAAATTTATAGAATTCAGTAAAAAATAAGAATCTGAAAGTAAAATAGAACTGACATCACTAATGAATCATAATCAATCACAAAAGAGCTTACTAATATCATTTTAGTTTAAATTTGTTAAAAACAAGGGTAGTAATACGAAATTGGGGGGGATTCTTCTTCCAAGATCAAGTTTTTTACAAATCCACAAATCAAAGAGGTATAAGTTATCACATTTAGTCTTCAATTATGTTACACCAACACTCTGTAACTCCTTCCATAGTTGAACAATGCCAACACATAAGTCTCACACATTTAAGTTGATTTCCCTTCACAAAATTGGTCAAAAAGACCAAAATCAATAATTTCTTGGTGAAAAAGAAAACTAGATTTTGATACTGTTTAAATGGACACATATATAAAAATAGCCAGGATATAAACAGTTTCATCCTACCCATTTTCAAATATTTTTTCTTATTTTTAATTTACATCAGGATGCATCCAGTTTCATCTTCGCTATTTTTTAAGTTTAAGCCAGGATGAATCCGGTTACATCCTTGCTATTTTTTTGTGTCCATTTCACCCATACTAATTTTTACTTGTCCATTTGAACCATGTTTTAAAAATATTTAGACAAATGACCCATTTTTTAATTTCCCTTTCTTAGTCAAATTCAAGAACACCTTTCGAGCATTAATTTTGAAAGCAATAGTCTCACAATCATAACTAGTTAAGGTCTGAAAAGATGTTTCAGATGTTTGAGAAATTGCTCAAGTTCCACATCAATTGATAACATGCTGCACCATTTTTTCTAACACTCCCTGGTGCTGTCATCAGAAAGTTTCTTGTTGTAGCTTAGTCATGTAAGGTTCTGCAATTAAAATGATTGCTGATAATGTTTGACTTGTTTTGCCAAAGAGAAAAGACTGATAAAAAAATAGCATACCATTCAGGTCTCTAGTCTACAACATGCTGTCTGAATAACAAAACAAGAGGATGTGATGCTTAAACAAAAGAACTGAGAGAACAACTTAGAAAATCCTTGTCACGATTTTCCCTGATGTGCCAATTTCCCAGTTCAGATGCAGTAAATTCATTCTCAGGTTTCTTGCAATAACTGTAATTCTTCCTACTTTGTTTTGAAGATTCATAATCTCTATGAGCTTCACAAACAAGAAATCCAAGACCCACTAATATTAACCATCTTAGGAAAGATTTATTATATATGTCAACCTGAAAAAGATGATACATTTGAATTTTTAAATACCAAACCTAGAAGTAAATACCAAACCTAGGTAACAAACCAAATCTAGAAGTAAGTAAATCATGTAAAACTGAATCTTTGAAGAGAAAATCGAAAACAGAACAAAAATTGAAGATGATCCACTATGACAAATATACGACCAAAAACAGATCAAAAAATAAATTAAGAGCTAGACACCCATTCATGTTAATAAAGAAACCGCCGAGCTATAAGAACACAAATAAGAAGCATAAGCCAAACAATTACAAGGAACATCACGACTCCGAAATCATCTCATCCCTTTCCCATAGCTCATCCTTCTGGATAAGGAGACAACAATTTTGTGAGTGACAAATCTAGCAAAAAAGGAAGGATTATAAACCTCTGCTGATCGTTGGAGTTGTAGAAAAAAAATTTGAATTAATGAGACACAAATCAAACTATATAAAGATAAACCTCGATTGACTGTTGGATCTGCAGAATAAAAAATTAAATTAATGAATAAAGCGAAGTAAACAAATCAGAAAATGAAATAGATTACCTAGAACATATCAAAGAAGATCTTCAGATGGTTGACTATTTATTAGATTTGAGTTTTGAGAGGAGATATCATTATGCTAGTGAATCAAAAGAAACAAGATGATGGTTTCATCTTCCTTTTGGAAGTTTCAGTGGAATGATTAGGAAAGTAATTGTAACAATAATGGTGTTCAGATCAGTGAAAAATGTACATATTTTTGAAGAATCATCCATTATTGAGAATGAATTTTTGAGATGTAAAATAGGGAGAGTAGAGAAACAAACTAACAGACTTTAAGGTGGGATTGGAAGTGTTTGAAATTTGATATTGGGATTGGTTTAAGGTGGGGGTTTGGAAAGGACTTGAAATGCTTGTTAAGGTTAAATTTCGGACGGGTATTATCTATTCTATACACACATTTTAAAGTGCCAAAGTGTCTTGGTTATAGGTTGTGGTTTGGAAAGAGCAATTTGGCGTACCACTGCTACTTCAACGTTTAGGGAAATGAGTTATGAGCAACGAGCCTTAACCCAAACTAGTGTTTTATCGGGTTGATATATTTTGGAACGTCTTCTACCTTTACGGAACTTCGGTATGTAAATGGTTACATGAGTGTATTTAAACAGTCAGATAGGGTGGAAGGTTTTATAGATAATAATGCAATCCTTCTATGGTTTAGGTTGAGATGGTTGCACGAGTGTATTTAAACAGTCACACACCTTAAGCAGTTTGAGAAATCGTATAGGGGTGGTGAAGCTTTTCTGGAACAAATTATCAGATTAGGGTGGTGATATTCATATTACCCGAGTGGCCCTATGCTTTTACCGTAGTCCACAGTGGCGAAAATATATGACCAAAAAGCCCTCGTCTGACACTAAACAAGCCAATAATTATGAGGGTATAATAGACAAAGTCAAAAATAAATGCTCACCGAACCATAGTTCATGAATGTAGTGTAGATCTACTTATTAGATCATAGTGAGTGATTTCATTTCTAGGGAAAAATTGATTTTTTCTTTTGTAGATTCAGATGGAGCAGCAACTGCCTCCATATGAAGATCGTTGTTCTAAAACTGGTGGAAATGGAGTCCAAACATACAGATGCAAGAATTTCAGGATGGGGTATGGTCCTGCTGCTGCTTCTGATGGCAATAGTGTTCCCAAGACTAAATATTGTGAAAATCATTACTATTACTATGTAAATTATAAGAATCTTCAAAAGAAAAATAAAAGAGATGGTTTATGTTCAGCTTGTAGAGGCCCTATAGAAGAAACTAGGGAGGGATCGAAACGGAGGAGGAAGAACAAGAAGAAGGTAACGGAGGAGGAAAATGACTGGCCCCTTGATGATACCTCAGACTGTGAGTAGTTTCTCGATTTATATTTATTCGTTTCTTTTTCTTTGAATTATGATAACTAATTGAGAAATTTCATAGTTGAGAATTTTATATCCAGCTGATACAATTGTAGGTGGTGCTTCTGCCAAAATTGGGGAAAAGACAGGAATTAGGGAAACTCTGATTGAAACTAGGATATCCAAACGGAGGAACAACCAACTAATAATGATAATAAGTAGCGATTGTGAGTAATTCTTACATACATTTCCCCCTGTTTCAATTAATCGTCATTTTAGTGATTTTTGATATTGTTGTAACAATTCCCGGTTTAGTTTGAGATTTCCTAGTTTTATCCGTTAAGTCTCCCTACTGAATGAATCCTCCAGAGTAAGAATCCTTGCATTGTCTATCTAATTGGGAATTTTCTCTATCTAGCTGATGGAATTGTGGAAGGTGGTTTTGCCAATAATAATGGGAGATATGCCGAAAGAACATCTGGAGAACTAGAATCATTGGAAGGAACAAGGAAAAATTTGGCTGAATTGGAGAGTCTGGAACATTATAAGAGAAAGTGTTTTGAATTCTCTGTGGATCTTCAGAAGAGCAAGGCGGAGTGCTCTAGACTCTAGGGTAAATTAGTGGAGGTAGAAACCAGAAAGACTACTGCTACCGGTGAAAAGCCAACAGATAAAAGCAACAGGAGCAAACTTAATGATGGAACCAGCAGTGGAGGGAGGAAGGATTCTCATGTGTGTGAGTGTAGAACCAAAGAGAAGGTGCTGAATGTGTGTGCCGGTGACGGCAACAAACATCATGAACTAGAGTCAGAATTTCACAAATACTCTGTTGTGAACATTTCTTCTGGCAGTCTACATTTATCAAGTGAGTCTCAAAACGTTCAAGAAGGGAAGGGTTGGGGCAGTTTGTCGAAGAGACCATCTCAACATGGATCGTCATCTCAAGATCATCTGGAAATGAGTACGGAGCCTTTTGCTAACTTGGTCTCAGATGACGGTGGTGAAAAAAATTCTCTTGGTGACCCAATGGATATGCTGGCCGTGAAAACTTGGGGTAGGAACAAAGACGAAATAAAATGGAAATCTGAGGCTCATATGCTTTCTTCATTTGAAAATGATACTGATCTCTGTTTGAAAGCTATTTGTGCTCTTTATCGACAGGAAATATCTGAAGATGAAATCTCACCCAAGGGGTTGTACTTTCACGATGACACACTCAGGTATGTTAAGAGTTCTATACACCTTTCTTGCATTTCCAATTCGATTATACTTAAAACTGCATGAGATTACTGATTTTGCAGTTACAATACATTGTCTTCTTCGATGTTGCAAGAATTTGTAAGCTTGCTGGTTTACAATTATATATTGACATATTGTTGATGAATTTTTAGAAACTTAAATACTCTGATGATATTACGAAGATGTGTGAGTATAGTGATTAGTATTGCTTATAGAGAGCTCCTAGATACGGGACAAGACTGAAGTCCATTCATACTTATCTGACTAACTAGATGATGCAGGAGCATAATAAGCTATCTAGGCCTTGCATCACTAGATCATTCTAAGATCATTTGGACTTCCAAATTTCCAGAGCAACAGTAGTATCTTTAATTCTTGGTTTTCCATTTTCATAATTATTTTAGCATAGATTGATATTATCTCTTAACAGGTGTACTACTTTGGCTAAGTTTCTAATGGCTGAGGACTGCAAAGGTGGCGTAAAAAAGTCTGTGAACGAGTTGGAGATATTCGATTCTGAAGGGATCGTCGACTGCAGGAGGCTGGCTAGAAGATACTCCATGCAGTTATTCCATATCTACCAAAATGGGAAAGATCCTTTTTTCCTTCCAGCTTCAACTTCCAGCCATGTAAATCAAACTGCTAAGTGATGGATTGTTGTGCAAGTGGCCTTCACTTTTTTGAGTAGGCATTCCAATCTAGCATCTCCTTCTAACCTCCTCTAGTTTTGTAACACATATGAAATGGGGAACTGGTTAATATACCAAATGGTAAATTGGATGTGTAATGACTCACTAAATATGTATTGAGTCTCCAATTTAGTAACTGATATCATAGTAGTCATAATTCAGGTTGTGTTAGTAGGTGTAGATGGAGAAAAACAACCTTTGTTAATCCCAGGGAGCCAATAATGTTATTCGTAGAATCTTATGACTGAAATTAAAGCTAGATTGCCCCTTTTGTTTTTGGTTTTTAATGTCTCTTAATTTTTTTAATAGAACTAGTAACAAGGTAGTCTACGTTGTTACAAACTTCGCTTGAAAAAGTAAATCTAGGGTCTGAGTGGATCTCTCGAGTCTGATAAAATCTGTATTGCAAGTTTTTCAGAAAGATGCATCTGTTGGGGTGTGGTGTGTTAACACAACATCAGGAACGTGTGTAACATAACACACGTTACATTGTTATTCAAGAAAATTCTAGTCCTTTGTATATTAGGAAACTAGACTCGTTTAGGAAATATAGTAGCTTAGAGTTTATGGCAATACATGTATAAATAGTTGTATCACAGCTCAATGTAAACATACAATTACAATAAATAAAAATTGTCTTCTGTTTAAGTCTATTGTCTCTTCTTGTAGTCTGTTGTCTCTTCTTCTAAGTTAACCTAAACCTAAGTAGTTATAGCTTGGTATCAGAGCAGCCTTTACCGATCCTCCATTATGTCAACCGAATCCTCAACAATTTTATCTACTGTCTCTACTATGGTCACATCTATGTCTCAACAATTCTCCCAACCTCATCATATAATCACTGTCAAATTAGATGAAAACAACTATTCTCTTTGGAGAGCTCAGTTTTTTCGTATCTTCAAGGTTATGATCTTGATGGTTATGTTACTTGTACGAAACCTTGTCCACCACCTCCTGTAGGTAATGCAGCCCCTACTCCATCTTTTCTTTCATGGACAAAACAGGATAAAATTCTAGTAAGTTGGTTGTTCTCCTCTCTTACACCTTCTGTTTTTCGGCATGTTCATCGTCTTACAACTTCCAAAGCTATCTGGGACTCTCTTGAAGCTCAATATGCTTCCAAATATGATGCACAAATTCATCATCTTCATTGTGAGCTCCGTTCTCTTAAAAAAGGGTCAAAAACCATGTGTTAATATATCAATCATGCTCGTGACTTGGTGGATAGTCTTGCTACTGTAAATACAACGGTTACCGACAAAGAGTTTCGCCACTGTCTCCTCTCCGGTCTTGATAGTTCGTATGATGCTATTGTTACATCCTTAACTACCACAATGAGTTCTCTAACTGTATAAGATTTTCTCACTTTTCTCTTTACTTTTGAGTTATGTATGGAGCATCAGGAGAAATCATTGCATATCCAGCATGTTTCTAACCTTACTGCTTCTTCCCGTGGAGCTCCTTCAAATTTGTCTCGCTTCTCTGGCGCTTACAGTTTCGGCCCAGCCCAATCCGTTACTGCATCAACTCGACCCAGTTCAGCAGCGAACTCAGCTAGGCCCAATTCAGTAGCGAACTCAGCTAGGCCCAATCCAGCAGCGTCCAACAGCCAGCACTCGTTCAGGTATCAAAACAACAATTCTCGTTCTTTCTCACAACGCAACAATCAGTTGGAGATTCCTTGCCAACTTTGTGGACGTCCAAATCATGAAGCTCCGGATTGTTGGAACCATTTTGATCGTAGTTTCCATCCACCACGCCGTCAACCACCAGCTTCCGTACCGTGTGCTTATACTGCTCAAAATGGTTTATTGCCAACTCCTCCTTGGACTCCTGATAGTGGTGCTACAGATCATATAACGAATGATCTTTCACGTCTTCAATTCTTAAACGAGTACACTGGTCCTGATGAAATTCAGATGGGTAATGGTTCTTCTATTCCAATTTCTAATGTTGGATCCTCTGTTTTGGTTACTCCCAATTGTAAGTTACAACTTCGTAATGTTATCTATGCACCACAAATCTCTCATAATCTCTTATCGGTGTCTCGTCTCACTACTGATAATAATGTTTTATTTGAATTTCATCCGAATTTTTGTCTTGTGAAGGATCGATGTATCGGGAAGGTCCTTCTTCGTGGCAATAGAAGGGGTGGTCTCTATCAACTTGTATGTATTGAATATCACAAGATATTAGGTTGCGAATATAGCAACAATTATAAGAGGAAAGTGTCACAAAATAACACGATGATAGAAGAAACGCGGGAGAAGAATGGAAAATTTGCGAGTATAAAATAAGTTTGCGATCATAAGTTACGATGCTTCGCAGATTATTACAGTTATAAAGATTTCACTATAAGTAGTAGTTAAAATGTTAAATTGAGGAGGTTCTTTTGGTGAGTGTGAGAAAATATTTTGGGAAAGAGAATAGAGAAAGTTGTAACTATTCTAGTTCCATTTAGATATTTCTTGTAATCAATTGAGAGCATTAATAAGAAAGTTGTTATTCATCATCATGAACTTCTTAAGTTTTACCAATTCTACTTAGGGTGTAGTTGTAGGATATTCTGAAACTACACAACTTGACCATTTGACTAAGTCTCCTAAAGTTTGCATAGGTGAACGTGCTAGCTTACAAGACTGGCACTCTAGATTTGGACATCCAATGATGTGTACAGTTCGTAAAGTCGTCACTCAGTTTTCACTTCCAGTTTCCAGTCAGACTATTAAATTTTGTTCATCCTGTCATGAACATAGGAGTCATAAGTTACCTTTTCATCCTAGTAAAACTATTTATTTGAATCCATTAGATTTAATTATCTCTTATGTATGGGGACCCTCTCATATTTTATCTAATGAAGGATACAAATATTATATAATTTTTATTGATGCGTTTAGTCGTTTTAATTGGATGTTTCCTATGTCTCAAAAGTTTAATGTCTTCTCTATATTCTTTTTGTTTCAAAAGCATGTTGAAAATCTTTTTAACCGAAAAATAAAAAAAATTCAGTCTGATAATGCACTTTAGTATCGCAACCTTACTCCGCATCTTCAGAAACTTGGTATTTTTCATAGAATTTCTTGTCCGCACACTTATGAACAAAATGGTTTAGTAGAACGCCGTCATCATCATATTCATGAAACTGGTCTTACAATTTTAAACATGGCCTATGTACCATCCTCGTATTGGTACGATTCTTTTTACACTGTTTGCTATTAAATAAATCGTGTTCCTTCCACCTCCATTAATAATTCATCTCCATATGCTGCTCTTTTTGGTTGTCCGCCATATTACACTTCTCTTTGTGTTTTTGGTTGTTTATGTTATCCTCACCTACGTCCGTATAGGTCTCATAAAATGGAGCCTCTTTCCTCTCCATGTGTGTTTATTGGTTATAGTCCTTCTCAAAAGGGCTATAAGTGCCTTCATATTCCTACGGGTCGTATTTACGTAAGTCGTCATGTTATCTTTGATGAGACTACATTTCCCTTTGCGGCTGCTTCATCACCTTCCACGGAATCGACTGCTTCACAGGTAATTCCATCTTCTCCCTTGTCTATTTCTTTACCACTAGTTCCGTCTACTCGTTCTCATGTTCTTCCAGTACTGCCAGATCGCCCATCTTCCGTTTTCCAGTTTACACCTGCTTCGTTATAACCGTCTGGTACTGCTAAGTTTTCAGCACCAACTCTATCTTCTACCGAACGATATACACCTCCATCTGTTCAACAATTACTATCTCCTCAGTCTCCAACAAGGCAGCCGTCAGCTGATCACTCACTGACGTCGCCTTTGTCTCATCGGTCTCTTGTTCAACTTGCTGTTACTACCTCAGTTCCTATTTTGTCCGAACCTGTCTCCAATGCAACTTTGCCTTCAACAAACGATCAGTATCCAGCACCAGCTCCTACGTCTTCTTTTGACGTATTAAGATCCATTAATATAGAACCCCAATCCAGTGATCAGTCTTCCACACGTACAACACACCCAATGGTGACTAGAGCTAAAGATGGCATTTTTAAACCCAATTCCAAGTACGCACTGGTATGTGACTCACTTAGCGAGCCTACTTGCATTTCACAGGCACATAAAGATCCACAGTGGCGTACATCATCTGATGACGAGATCAATGCATTTCTTCGAAATGGTACATGGTCACTAGTACCTTATGATCCGTCTATGAATGTTATTGGATGTAAATGGGTATTTCGTATCAAACGAAATCCTGATGGTACAATTACACTTCGTAAATATCGCTTGGTTGCAAAAGGATACAATCAACAAGAGGGTATCGATTACTCTGAAACGTTTAGTCCGGTTGTTAAACCATGTACTATCCATATTATTCTTACATTGGCTTTATCTTCCAATTGGCCTATTCATCAACTTGATGTGCAGAATGCTTTCTTACATGGAGAAATTCAAGAAGAAGTGTACATGAAACAACATCCGGGTTATGTGGATTCTCGTTTTCCTACACATGTTTTCAAATTACATCATTCTCTCTATGGACTTAAACAGGCTCCTCGTGCATGGTACCACAGACTTAGTACCTTTTTGCTACAAATTGGGTTTTCTACTTCCAAGTGTGACTCGTCATTGTTTATTCACAATGGTACTTATGGAACAATTTTTTTGTTGGTTTACGTGGATGACATTATCATTATTGGCTCCAGTACTACAGGTATCGCCTCTATTCTTACTTGTTTACAACAAGAATTTGTAATTAAAGATCTTGGTTCCTTGTCTTATTTTCTTGGAATTGAGGCAACTCGTACTTCTTCGGGTTTATTTCTTTCTCAACAACGTTATGCTCATGATCTTCTTATTCGAGCAAAGATGGATGGAGTCAAACCCATTAATACTCCACTTAGTACTTCTGGTGATATTTCTTTTGATCGTAGCATTTATTAACCGATGATACTGAATATCGTAGTATTGTTGGAGCATTGCGATACTAAACATTTACTCGTCCAGATTTTGCATTTGCTGTCAATAAAGTTTGTCAATTTATGCATGCTCCTACCGAGTTTCACTGGGGTTTAGTTAAGCGTATTCTTCGCTATCTCAAGAATACAAGTACTTTTGGTATACTTCTTTGGACATCTGCTTCTTTATAGTTATCATTCATTGCATACACTGACTCTGATTGGGATGGTTCTCTTGATGATCGTCGTTCTACTAGTGGTTATTGTGTTTACTTGGGTGGTAATATTATCTCTCGGAGTGCTCGTAAGCAGAAAACAGTATCTCGTTCTAGTAATGAAGCCGAATACCGAGGTATTGCCATTTCTACTGCTGAAACTATGTGGATCCAATCACTTCTTTCAGAACTTCGTATAGCTACTCAATCTCCTCCTGTTCTATGGTGTGACAATCTTGGTGCTACTTATCTCACTGTGAATCCTATATTCCATGCAAGGACAAAGCATATTGAGATTGACTATCATTTTTTTTGTGATCAAGTTGCTTATAAACTTCTTGATGTTTGGTTTATATTGTCTAAGGATCAAATTGCAGATATCTTTACAAAACCGTTATCTAAAGATCGTTTTTCGCTTTTAAGGTTCAAGCTAACGGTTCAAGAGAACCCATTGCGCTTGCGGGAGGGTGTTAACACAACATCAGGAACATGTGTAGTATAACAAACGTTACCTTGTTATTCAAGAAAATTCTAGTCCTTTGTATATTAGGAAACTAGACTCGTTTAGGAAATATAGTAGCTTAGAGTTTACGGCAATACATGTATAAATAGTTGTATCACAGTTCAATGTAAACATACAATTACAATCAATAAAAATTGTCTTCTGTTTAAGTCTATTGTCTCTTCTTCTAAGTTAACCTAAACCTAAGTAGTTCTAGCTGGGTAACTTGTAATTATGTTTCAGAACCACTTGTGTGATTGAGATTTAAGTATGAAATAAAATTTTATTTTTACAAATACAAACTGAGACATCCCAACCCACTAGCACCATCTGGCATCTGCAATTGCTTTTGCTGGCGTGATGTCTCCTTGAGAGAACATCTAAGCGAATGGTGCTTAGCTAGCATTTAGAATGATTGATTTACTCTTAAGTTTTAGATAAACATGAAAAGCAATCTCAAATAGGAAGATACAACTCTCATGATAAGCTTGTTACGGCCTACAAATTCTCTCCACCCAGCGGAATCTAAAATTTCTATTGTTCCATAAAGAATTCAGCCGACCATGCTTACCATTTTCTTGACCATAATCAGACACGGATGAAAACAAAGGTTAGAAAATCAATCATGATTTTTGACCCAGGAATGAACAAAAGCATTAAATATGGAAAAAATACTTTGTAAAGATTTGCATAGATTTGCATTTACACCCAGAATCTTTTTTAACCGTTATATATGTAAAGTTATACATGGGGTATCAGTATAAAAAATTTCAAAAAATTTAAGAATTTTCATATTAGATAAATAATAACTAACATAACTACTTTATGGGGTATGTTTAGTAATTCCAATGGGTATATAAAGGAACGCCCATCATTGATTCATCGGGTAATAATTCTTGCTTAATTTAAGGTGAAGATATTTTTTTGCTATGGTACATTATACTACTAGGGTATATATATAAGGTGAAGATAGCTGCACTAACGATTGGAGGTGTTTGAAAGTTAAATTTTATATAGGTTGCGGTTTGGAAAGAAATTGAAATGCTTGTTAAGGTTAAATTGCGGACGCATATTATTTATTCTACACATATTTTAAATTTCCAAAGTGGCTGCTGAACAATTTGGCGGACCACTGCTATTCCAATGTTGGGTTATGGGCAACTAGCCTTATCCCAAATTCATGTTTTATCTGAAAAGATGGGCTCATATTTGGAAGTATCTACCTTTCCGGAACTTCGGTATGTAAATGGTTACACAAGTGTATTTAAACAGTCAGATACGGTAGAATACTTTATAGATAATGCAATCATGGTACGTGATGACTGTAACATTCAATTGTTTAGGCTGAGATGGCTTACTATGCTTGGTGATGACTGCTGCTAATTAGCTAGGACCTGATAGGGCAAAAAACATAAAAAGCCAGCTAAGACTGGTCCATACAATTAGTTTCAACACTCTAAGACTCTCGCGTTTGGTTTGGAGGATATTTTGTGAATGGTCATATGTTATCATTAGGATTCTAATTTGCAAATAGTTTGTACCCCCTTTACTTTGTCTCCTTAAATGGTCAAGTTATTAACGTCCTAACATTTCAACCACTAGGGAAAATCTGAAAATCGACCAACAGACTAGGATAAGTTTGAATATTTGATTATACAAAATTTCAACCAAGCCTGAATATTTACTTACCCAAAGTTCAACGATTGAAATTGAACCAGAAAAGAGGTCCAGGTAAAAATAAAGAACCACATTCCATTTCACTAGCTATCTCCCTCTGTAACTCCACGGCAAGCAAGACTGACTTCCCCAGTTCAGCAATGCCAACACAAGTGTCCTACAAGGAGCTGGAATAGTTGCTTCTTCATCATCTATTATCGCTCCACTTCATAGTACTATATCCTGTTGCTGCTGACATCCAAATATTTCATGGGTAAAACATTATCCGGAAAGATTCTGCAATTCAAATGAACTGAATTATAACATAGGAATGGCAAATGCAAATTAGAGACATTGTTTCTCAATATAAAGGAAGCCACTTAAATTACTCATATGACTCCAAACATAATAATATTATGCATCCGCAACCCGTGGGGACAAAAGACTCTAAAAAAACAAAGGGGAAAGAAATCCGTATGGGCTCCTGCACGTCGAAGAAAGAGTTTCCTTCCTGAACCCTAAAGTGGAAGTTCCCAGAATAAGTATTAAATCATCCCGCTAGGACCTAATCTGTCAGACCGTCTTCTTTTGGGAGCAGGAGCTACCCAAAAACAAGTTAAATTCTTCTATCGGTGAAATGTCCTGTGAACGGTATTGGCATCACGGATAAAGAATCAAGAAGGTCCAAGTCAAAGAAAAAGATCATTAATTGTTGGTGGTATCTGCAATCTCGCGTACTAAAGTATAAGTCCTAAACCTGTGATATTGTATTCTCGTGGGGAAGTGCTTTCGCCGAAGAGTTATGAACTAATCCGCCCGATCTTGAGACTAATGCGATCAAATTTATTAGCAGAAACGTCTAGAATGCAATTTTGAACTTAATAAAACGCGAGAAAAGGTAGGTCGATAGAAACACAATTGGGCCCAAATCTTTTCCATGTATTCTTAACAATGTTCATCTGTCGATATCGGAAATCTTATAAGGCAAAGCTTGGGGGATGAAGATCTATAGGCAGGTATATAGGCATACTAAATCTGTTTCGAGAAAGAGAGTAGGGTATAATTTTTCTAATAACCTATATGTTCTCGTTTTAAAATTAGTAAAAATAAGAACCATAAAGAATTAGGCAATGCGGAAATATAATCACCCAAGCAAGCGCGTTATGGCAGGCTTAATTAGAACTTTTTTCGGTGATTGGTGAGCTCTGCTCCGGATCCCACTTTTCCACTTGCACCTGCTCACCGAGCTGACGTTGTATTATGTTCTCCAAGATTACCAACTACTGACCTATTTGACCAAGGTCTTCCTTATACAGAAAATTCTCATCCAATAGAATCCCGATTTGACCTAGTATCCCCAACTTCTTATTATCTCGAGAAAGTAGCATATCAATTATCTGAGAGATCTTCGTTATCTCCACTAGATAATCCCGGTCCACTTATCCTAGGACAACTTCTCTTTGAATCACCACTTGACCTATCTTCTTTAGCATCTCCAGTATAACCTGCTATTTCAAAATCACTTACTATATGTTCCAGGAAGCTAAGTAACATCACTTCATCTAGCAAATGAACCACTAAGTACACCTGTCTCAAATGTTGCATCAATTTTGTCTTTATAAGGGGCTTCCATACTACTAGCTGTAATGTTACCCTTCGTTAGAATCTATGCCACTTAGAGTGCCCACTACCTTTCTCCAATTCCTAGCCCTGAATGTGCAGAAGAAAGAACCCCAATGATCTTTTTCCCTCACTTCACTTCGGATTGATCAATGAACGGGGTTTGGCTGCTAGAGGAAGCTACAATCTAGACTTGACGAGGACTATTAACTACCACTATTTAGCCGTCCTGGACCAGACTGACCCGCGAAGCTTAGAACAGACGGAACTGATTCCACCTTATCCAAATCGGAAGCTGATCCACCAGCTCCTTCCCAGGAATCTGAACTACTAGTACTTGGAGTCCATTATGCCATTTCATGATCACCCGAAACTTTTTAACTTTCTCCAGCTGATGATTTAAGCGATGAGGGACCTAACACATAATTTCCAAGGCACATAATAAACAAGAGTCCCTAAACCCAGGAGCAGCATCAACAAAGGAAGAGTACCTTTCACCCAATCTAGTACCACCAAAAAGTATCGTATAAACAGAGTTTCTAGACGGAACAAATGCACAAGCAGACTCATAAAGTGGATAAAAACAAAAGGGTAATTATCAAACTTTGTACATAGCAGTTTCCACACTAGTAGACCAAGATACTGGGTTTTCGCTACCTACCAGTAGCCGTTGCTCCAGTCGTAGAGAAATTTCATCCATTCTTGCACTTCCACATCCTTCTCGATTAATCGTAGGTAAGGTCGCTAATGACTTGCTTTGAAAGAGAAAGAAAAGAAAGAATCTTTCCCATGTCTTTCTTGGTTGGACAAATCCAACCGGTCATTTCTTATAAGTCTTTCTTAAAAGAGCAAGAAGCGGAAGAGAAAATGCAAAGTCTGAATGGTACAACCCACTTGAGCAATTTAACCCATTTACAAATGTTAATTCAACTTGCATTTACAACTGAATATGTTTTCATTTGCTGGTTTTGTGCATGATATCTTCTCATAGATATTTAATATTTACTCTGGGTTTGTTTTGATGTCAAACCAATTTCTGTTTGTTGATAAATCTTCTACTGCAAATACTGAACTATTTTTTGTCTGCATCTGCTAGTAAACTATATACAATTCCAAACTGGTTTTGCTGCACAGTTTACTGGGTTTTATTACTATATTTTAACTGCAAATACTTACTAGTATTTGTGAATTTCCTTCTTATAAGAAGGCTGAGTAAAGTTAATAAGAAATCTGAGTTGGTTTACTGTTCCGAATGAAGTTAATATGTAACCCTACCTGGATATCGCATATAGTGAGTTTAATAGCTAAGGCTAGCTAATGGAGAGTAACAGGTAATTGATGAAAAGAAATGAATGCAACAATCAAAAATCAAAAATTTTATTCGGAGACTTGAACGATTCTGAATATTTGATTACATGAAGCTGGAGATTTTCTCTTCTGATTTAAGTAATTGTTTGCAAAATCCATAAATCAAAGTGGTATGTAAGAAATCACTTTTGCACAGCAGATCCATTCCACCAGGGTCTTTATATTAGGAGAGATTGTGAGTAAGAATCCAATCGCGCGCAAGCTACGTCTAGTAGACCATGTTTCCAGCTGATAAATTAGCCAGAGAGAACATACAAACTTAATTACTGCAGCGAGTCGAGGCCAACCAATGATGCCTCAAACATACCACCATACATCATACAGTGACCATCATATTCCCAAACAGTGAATCCAAAACGGAAAAACTCGCTAGCAGCTTCCAATAGTCCTTGACCCGGCTCGCTTTTGTGAAGATAGTCGCTCCCAATCTCAAACACTTTATTATCATGGTCAATCTTCTTGATATTCCCAGACCTCATATTGAAGCATGAGTTGATATCATAAGCAACCAAGGATAAACCATAGTCATCATCGACACTTTTACTCAATGAATCAGTAAGCCAGCCCTTGTCATGGACGGTCATATTTTTCACGAGCGTCAAACCTCTCAAGCCATAAGAGTTGGACTCAATAGCATCTAAAATTTCACCAACACAATGCTCTTGGAAAGATAAAGGCTTGATTAAGAAGACACACATGTCTTTCAAGGGAATTGTCTTTTAATTCCGGTTTTAAATCATAGAACTCATTTTCCATCAATTTGGCTTCAATTTTCCTCCATGGGCCGTATATTTCCCCCCTTGGAAACATGAACAAAATCTTTTTGCTTTGAGTAATGTCCAACTTAGGGTCACGGACTTGTCAAAAAAAAAAAAAAAAAAAAAAACTTAGGGTCACGGAACCACAAAGAAATATCCAGTAGCGCCTTCTCACCTGATTCGCTGGCATATAGCGCCTTCTCAATAGAGTTATCTCCCTGCATAATCATAGCAACAACAGGTTTAGAACTTAGGTAGCCAACCCAATTCCCAGAGGGTAGATCTCGGTCGAAAGCATCAGGATTCCACTTAATATTATTGAGGTGCTCCCGAGCGAAATCTTCACTCATGTTCATACATCTCATCTCTGTAATTTTCAAACTGGCCAATTTCTCAAATTGGGCCACCATGTTACCGATACAGCTATTGTAGGAGAAACAAGGATAGGCCAAGACAAAAGTTTTTTCCAGTTTATGATCTTCCATTATTTTTTTTGCCTCCCGTATTTTGCCAGACTCCGGCATCCTCGATGAAGCAGATGAATCTAATTACAGACGGAAGAGGAGATAGAGAGGAATTTTTTTTTCTTCTTCTTTTACTTTAATGTTTTCCGACAGCGTAAACAAACTGTTAAACTTAAGGTTCAACTCAAAAATAATTGTTATTATTTATCTCCAAAATGGGAGGTATTTATAACCAACATTACAAGAATTAAATAATTACATTAATTAAATAACGGAGTAGGTAAATGAAGAAAACAAGGAAGTCCATATTAGGTAAAGGTTGGTGGAGTAGGTGTAGAAAAAAAGGAAGTCCATGTTAGGTAAAGGTTGGTGGTGTAATTGGAGGAGTGATTGGTGGAATTGGTGAAGGTTGATTCAACACAAACAACCTAGTCGAACGAAGTGTTTGGATGCTCTTCCGAGGAAGCTTTTATATATACACATACGGGGCTTTGTTTATTTCCTAATATAACATGGAATGCCTTTTAGGCATCTCCCCTGCTCTAAACCTTATTTCCTAATGTAACATCACAAGATAAATTCTTTAGAGCTAGCACTATGGGAGGGGTTATCCCTTCCCTATCCCTCAATTTCCCTCAAAATCCCAAAAAAACAACCATTATGGTCTCCCATATCCCTACACGAGTAGGGATACACACCACCATCCCTACAAGGTTGAACAGATCTGTCCAGCCTTGTAGGGAAGGGAAATCACATGGGTGCTCAGTATCGGTATTTTTTTGCACTTTACCCATACTGAGTACGCGTAGCTTTTTGCACGGGTACCGAGTACCCGTATTTAGTTTTTATAATTTTACTCTAAAACTTTCCTTTTTCACTCTTTCTTTTTACTAAAACTCTATTTTTACCTATTAAATCTTATTTTTACCTATTATATATCGTTTTTTACTCTAATATATATTTTTTTACCGAAACAAATATATTTTCAATGAAAAAAAAAATAAAAAAAAATAGGGTACTGAGTAACCGTTTGACACTATTCATACGGGCTGTGGCGGAGCCAGATATTAAGAATGTGGGGGACTAAATTTTTTTTTCAAATTATTAGTGGGCTAAATGCTAACATTATGTGGACTAAATATAAAATATGTGACAAAAATAAGGGTGTTTTTGTGTATTTAATGATTTTAGGGGGGGTTAGAGCCAGGGTTAGTCAACCCTTGGCTCCGCCCCTGCATACGGGCACTCAGTACGTGTGTTGTGTAGGGAAAGGGAAGGGAAGGGATGAGGACAACCATAGTGAGACTGCCTTCTTTCTGCTATCCCTTCCTTACATATGAGGGATAGGGAAGGGATGAGGGCAACCATAGTGCTAGCTCTTATATAGAAATACTAAATACATACTCCCCATCTTTTGTCGGATATCTAAATCCAAACCTTGAGTTTCTTGAACGTATGGTGGGTTCTGGACAGAATGTAATCTAAAAAAAAAAAAACAGATTTACACATCTATGAAATTGAAAGTAATTGATTACTGCAAGCAGGAAGAATAAAACAACTAAAGGGTATGTTTTAAAAAAAATATCAGAAATGAATTTTTAAAAATGTTCTTGAAAATGGTTCCAACTTCCAAAGAGACCGTAATACACAAAAAAATAATTTTGCTGATGTATTTTAAGACTCTAGTCTCCACCACCTTCGCTATAATAAGGTTAGATGTAAGTAGGCGTATTGTACACACACAATTTCCTGAGGGAACATTTTAAATTTTTAACAAATATTCCGTACAATCTTGATTAATTCGTGAATGATTTTTGGAAACAAACCATACTGCGCGCATGAAATATGCAACCCGTAATCCAACCAAATTTACAAGACCAAGATTTTAGTAGGCTAACAGTGGCACTATCAATTATTGAATCCACGTGTAAGAGAATTACTACTTAGTTTTATCTGAAAAATTACCATTTTACCATTAGTGTAAAATTGGTGTAATAATCGTTTTCTCTAGTATAAGTTTTTGGCATTCCATTCATTTCTTCACATTTCGCGTTTGAGTAACAAATGTGGCTGAGATTGATTGGAAATTAGGGTTTTAAGGTTTTCAGATTCTGCTCGAGATTTGATTCATTAATCATCAAATCCACTAAAGGGGTTTTCAGCATTCACTCTAATTTCATAGTGGTTGGTTCAATTTTCATTTTAAGTGTATGTCTTTCCATTTCCAATCTGTTTAGGTTTTGAACAACACATTTCTGAGTTTCCATCCGCTTCATAGAAGAATCACATACTACTTGTACAATCATTTAACCTGTTTATATATCACAATGAACTCTCCTCAACTCCAGTGGTATGTGGAGTGATCATAAGAAGCAAAGATTTCAATTTTGGGGGTTCCAAATTTCAGAAATTGAATTTTAGAGTTCAAGATCGGCCATTTCTACACTCAATAGGTACTGCTTCCTTTTCCATCTTTCAATTTTTGGGTTTTCAACTACAAATTTTGGGGGTTTTCTAAGTTTATTAAGGTTTAAATATTAACAATGGAAGAAGCAAGAAATGTACCATGTATTAATGGGGAAGATAGAATTAGTAGGTTACAAGATGAACTAATTCATTATATCATGTCCTTCATCGATACCAAACTTGCTGTTCAGACTTGTGTATTGTCAAAACGGTGGATTCATATGTGGAAATCTCTACCTTTTCTTAACTTCAATAGGAATTCATTTTCGAATGAAAAAATACATAAGTTCGTAATGTTTGTAGACATGGTATTCCTTTTTCGTAAAGACATTGACATCCAGAGGTTTAAGATACTTTGGGATAACTCTGTGTATGATGATTCAGTGATAGTGCATGTTAATAGATGGAGCCTTATTGCTGCCGTTAAGCATAATGTTCAAGGAATAATAATAGCAATCACTCACTGTCGTAATTTGGCATATGAAATTCCATACCATTTCCTGAATTGTAAATCACTAAGAAAGTTGGAAATGCAAGTGTTTAGTAATGCCAGATATGTAGAGATGATTCTACCAAGATCGATGAATTTACCTCGTCTTAAACTACTGTCTTTTACTGGAGTCTCAATCTCCAATGTAGAAGCATCTGAAAGATTCTTTTCTAGTTGTCCAGTTCTTGAAACATTGCGCTTAATTGATTGTGATGTACAAACTGATAATCAGAAGAATTTGGTCGTCGATTCCCTCAGCCTTAAGGAGTTTGAATATAGCCATCGTCGTAAATATCTTTTGCGCGATAATGATACAATGGATAACATTATCAGGTTATGTGCTCCAAATCTGCAAGCCTTCACTTGCAAATCTTTCTTGACACAAGATTATTCTCTAGAAAACTCTTTTCCGCTATCCAGGGTAAATTTTGACATGAAACTCAAAGCAAAAAAAGAAGATGAAAATGCAGAAACCTATTCGAATCTGCCGTCAACGGAAAAAGAAGCTTATGCTAAACGTATGATGCAATTTCTAAGAGCGGTTTATTTGGTGAAAGGAATGAGGTTATCATCACCTGGTTTCCTTGAGGTATGGGTTCTTTCTTCTCTTTCGTGAATTAAAACATAATAACATATTTGCAGAAATGGTTTACTCTATTAATGCGTCTATGTTTACCATAGTTAGGATAGATTTGGTATTAGAATCTAAAGATCTTCTTTTGTTTTTCAAGGTTCTCTCAGGAGCACCTGATTTATTAGACTGTCAACCACCTCGCTTATGTAACCTTCAATATTTGACGTTGGAAATGTGGTGTACAAGAAGTTGTTTGCGTGCTATAGCATACTTGCTCAAGATTTCTCCTCATATAACTCAATTATTGCTTAAAAACAAGGAGGTAACGTTCAACTATATTGTTTTTTAATCGGCTTATGTTGTCGTTCCAACAGTTCTGATACAACATCTCTGTTTTTCATTTATTATGTTTTGGGTAACACTTAGACGACCTATCAGTGTTTGTAATTTTCTGGATACAGTCAAATCTAGCGGACGTTGGAGATGGTTGGGAAGCAGGATTGTCATCGCCGGGAATGTTGTCTCACCTTGAGCTTGTCGGGATTATGGAAGTGGAAGGGTGTGATAATGAACTCAAATTTCTCAGTTTTTTGTTGAAAAATGCGATGGCCCTGAAGAATGTGGTACTGTATCCTCGTTCTACTGTTACCTCTCCTGATAGAGTGAGAAGGCAATTTCTGAATAAGCTAAGAGCATTTCCAAGAGCTTCTTCATACATCATAATGCACTGGGCAGCATCAAATAGTACCCACCTCATATGATAAATCAACAAGATACACTGTACGTACTCAAACAATGAAATTACATGACTTCCCTTGCAAGATCTCTTAGTTCAAGGTTTCTTCCTTAAACTTACTTTTTTTTTTTTTTAGTTATGCATCTTTATCTGTTAAAAAGAAAGGATTGGAATGTCTAGTGATCCTATCCTCTAACTCCTGTACTTATGTGTCTGCTTACATATCTGAACTATACAGGGCTAGGTGGTTTAAAGTTTCTGACTTGTAATCTGTACGTCTTTATATATATACTGGTTAAATGAGAATGGTGCCTCTCTCCCTGTACTGTTTTCTATAGTTACCCTTGTTATGATGCATCCATATGTTATGCATTTTGTGCTCTTTTTGATTTTGAATTTGGATTTGGATTTTGTTTTTGTATATACTGGCTTAATCTTGAAAATAAATTTGCTCTTAAGATCACATTGTGTATCCTATTCGTATATAAGTCACAAATGCATGAATTAACACCCTTAGTTGTCCACATTGTGTAGCCTATTCGTATACTCGCTTCTAAATTTCTAGAAGGGTACCACCTCTCTACATTTCTTAGTTGTCCACATTGTGTACCCGGCATGGTAATTTTATTATTTTCTTTGAACTAATTCAATTTTCTTTTCATTTATACATTGATCCAACAAATTCCAAACCGCTTGGTCCGGATGCGTCCAAATACTATAAGATGCCTCCGGTATGTTACCAAATTTAAATTTAAACATGTTCAACCTAACAAAAACAAACTGGATTGTGCTTAAATGTTCTTAACCCACGAATCATAAACCAAAAGCAAACCAAGATGTAACAACTGAAGAGCTAATCACTCGGTCCTTTGCTTCTTTTGGGCAAATCTATTCCTCGTTTCCCGAACAAATCTCTTGCACTACGGTTGGTTTCTTCAATTTTATCAAGATTTTCCACGACTTCCTTCATCTCTTCAAGGGATAGCACCTCTCCTCCCGAGTACTTGCAACCTAACATTTTCTTCAACTTGCCAAGCCGACGCCGCTAGTTTCATACATACAACACATAATTAGTATATATATGCTAATATAAAATTATGTGTACATTAAACGAGTAAGCAATTAACAATACTTACTAGCAATCCATCGGTCTTATTAAGTTGGATCGTCGTAGGCGGTGCCGCTATATGAGTTGGAACGGGAGGGCTTTTCTGGGGTGAAACTTGGACATCTTCAGGCCGCATAACAAGTGGATGTGACCATTCCAAATAATCACGAATGTAGGCTGGGTCATCTTCATCAGCGTAGTTCACAACCTCCCAATTAGTAGTATCTACCAAATGACGTGGTTCCCTATCCCTCTAGTGTGTTGGTTCGGGAGTTGGATCATACTCTACCCTCAAACTTGTGGAACTTGAAATGAAACGAGAATAATCAAGAAGGTACCTTTCAGTAGAGGCTGTCATGAAACTAGGTAATTGCTTGAATCCAATTTGCCGCATCACGCGTCGAGGATCAGCCATAATGTATCCCATTGGGTGGAACAAAGGACCTTGGTATAATGAAACGTTATAAACCCAAGTGTATTGATGGTTCTCTCTAGCTTCCTTGTAGGGGTCGAACACAGTCATCGCGTCAAGAGCCACTCTCATTTCTATCAGTCGACCATTGTTACCGGGCTTTGGATGGGCGTTGAACTCGTATTTTAATTTCTCTAGGCTCCTTGGGGTCAACAACGGGATTAAAATTCAAGAAGGGGTGGTCCTTAAACAATGTTGGGAAATGTTCATAAGCCCACACCTATACAACTTTGAAATGATACATATAAAAGTCAGTAAATTTGTTTCTAAATACATAATAAGGATACACGTGAACCATATAAATAAGAACATAAGTTTAAAAACAAAAGTACCTGGAGTAGAGTGAAATTCCCAACGAATTGGTTTGTAACTTCCTTAGAAGCCCTTCTCATCTCCCCCATCAAATGTGCCATTGCCATGATACCCCATGAATAGGTAAAGACCTCGTCCAACGGATCCAAGTACTGAAGGAAGTTTGAACTAACCATGTTGCTACTAGTGTCAGGGAATACCCGAGTGCCCAAGATGTATAACAGGTACGCAGCGGCTGTATAACTAATCTGTGCGGGGTCCCATCCATCATGCACACTTCTTTTCTTTATATTTTGAAACTTCTTCTTAAGAAGGGTCAGTTTGAATGTCTTTGTCCTACTAACCTTAGATACATAGAAGCATTCCACAGACTCTTTGTAGTCCCAACCAAACAACTTGTTAGTAAGATCGTGCAACTTCGTCCATTCTAGCCCAAGCTAGTCACGCCATGCGCCTATGGAAATCCCTTGGCCCCACATTCCAAGCCAAAACCACACCTAGCCCAAGCTATCCGCGCCATGCCAAACGCACTCTGCCTTGGCCCTAAAATTGCTAGTCACACCATACCAAGCCAAACGCCCTTGCCTTTGCCCTAGCCACGCCATGCTCCCATGGAAAACCTTGGTCCCACATGCCAAGTCGAACCAAACCAAGCCAAGCTAGCCTCACCATGCCAAACGCACTTTGCCTTGGCCCTAGCCATGCTAGTCACACCATGTCAAGCCAAACGTCCTTACCTTGGCCCAAGTCACTCCATGCGCCTATGGAAAACCCTTGGCCCCACATGCAAAGCCAAAACCGCACCTAGCCCAAGTTAGCCGCGCCATGCCAAACGCACTCTGCCTTGGCCTTAGCTATGCTAGTCACACCATGCCAAGCCAAACGCCCTTACCTTGGAATTAGCCACGCCATGCGCCCATGGAAAACCCTTGGAATCACATGCCAAGCCAAACCAAAACTAGCAAATCTTGCCACGCCAAGACAAACACACTTTGCCTTGGCCCTAGCCATGCTAGTCACATCATGCCAAGCCAAACTCCCTTGCCTTGGACCTAGCCACGCCATACGCCTATGGCAAACCCTTGGCCCCACATGCAAAGCCAAAATCGCACCTAGCCAAAGCTTGCCACGCTCAAGGAGAACCATTGGCCCCACATGCCAAGCCTAACCACACCCTAGTCGCGCCACCCTGTTGGCCTTCACTACGCGACCACCAAAACGAAGGCGTACAACAATCAAAGGTTGCCCTTCAATCCCAGGAGCAAATCCTAGCCATCAAAGGTTACCAGACAACACATGGTAACCTTTGGCCCAAAAACCTAAGTTTGGACATGCGAAACCATGCCATGTCAACGGCATGCCAACCTAGCCGCGCCACCACGTTGGCCCTCACAATGCGGCTGCCAAAACGAAGGCGTGCAATGATCAACGGTTTCCCCTCCTCTAAAGATGCAAAATTTTGACCGTCGAAGGTCACCCGGCTAGCAAGTTTCCCGAGCTTGACTTGCCAAGCCACAACAACATGCTACATGTTTCCCAAAAACATTCGAGACATCAACACAAACTGGGGGATCCTCTTTGGGTATTGGTTTGGCGGTTTACAACGTGCGGCGTACATTACGCTCGTCATAAGGAAGTGTCATATGGGTGAGGCGGCTAGTAAATACGGGTAGTTATGTGTGAAACGTTCATGGGACATAAAGCACATGCGTTAACAATTTTATGGGACATCAATTCCATTACAGTTTCATGCGTTAACCACTTTATGGAACATCAATTCCATGGATACGGTTACCACCTCCTCCCATTTACTTCCCCACTCCTTAATGAGACCAGGGTACGTTTTTAATCCGACTTGTATAAATAGGTCTTACCTATTTCCATTGAACAACAAGTTCGTACGGGAGATACAACACTTATAAATACTTACTTGCTATATCACCTTGTTAGGTCTCTCACTTTTATGATAACAATTCGTAGTAACCCAACTACTCTTCCAGAATCAACTATTCTGGTCTCACCACTTTCCTTGCTTCCCTCCCCAAAACCAAGCCATTTTCCTCCACTTTGTGACCGAAGCAAGTATGGAACAACCATTTCTTGGTTTAGGCCAGACTTGTACAGATTGATCTCTCGAATATAAGGTACTCCTTTGCAGTATATTGTGTAGGGTTTGAATTATTTGTCACCTGCACACCCGTAATTACCAAAATCAGCAGAAACCATTTTCACCTACAAATAATTGGCGACCACAGCGGGAGGTTCGATCTTTTGGTTAAAATGTCAATTTTCAACCAGCGATCTCATTCTTCGACCCAGACGTCAAGATGGTAGAGGAAGGCGATCCACTCCGACTCAGTTACTCGACGGCTCGATTATCAATCATGACACGACAAGGGATGACTGGGGACTTCTAAGAGGATAGAAGCAAAATTATCCGTTCAGGGATTAACGGCGCAGTTATCAGACAACTCAGCAATGACTCGGAAGACTAGGGACTTCCCATGACCATGTTTCTCGAAAAAAAAAAAAAAACTTGGTCCTACACCCGGAAAGTTTATTCTCATCAGAAGACCTGAGAAACCGAGTAAGTCTTATCTAGACAAAAATACGTGTTTAACCTATAGCCATGTTTCATCCCATGTCATCTACCAACACACGGTTCCATGGTTTTCCTGGGATGTCTGCGTCACTTTCATTCATAGCCAAAGGCAATTCAATTCTAAACATTTCATTCAAAAAAAAATATATAATCCAAAATCGTCAAGGTAGCATTTATCTATTAACCCGAGAAAATCAGAAAATCAAAAACCAAAAACCAGGCATCTCATTTGCCTTTCAAAAAAAAAAAAAAAACTAAAGATAAGAGGTCCAAAAGACAGATATATATTCAAGGGAAGTTTTCCAACAGCGGCTTGCTCTTTTTGTCAAAGGGCTCCCTCGTGCTTTGGAGAGCCGCCCTCTTAAGTTTCAGCTTCCTGCACAACTTCTTGAATTTCGCTTCCTGCTTCTTCATCATGTCCGCGGAAGGACCTTCAACTGCTCCGGACAACGACTTTTCAACATTAGAGAGACCTTCAACGAACCAAGAAACGTTGAATTCGAAGCCACACACCTGTTACGATGGAACTTCCAGCTCGAGATTACATCCTCATAAACTGTATGACCAGTCACGTTGCACATCTCATCAATCGAAGACAAGGCTTCCTCCACACGCTTGACCAACGCATGTCGACTAGTAATCTTCTTGGTCGTGGCAATATGACCGTAACACTTCCATATCTTGGTGTATAACGCCGCGTGTTTAGCTGGCACACTAAATCCCCCAATCATCACGTGACCTAGGAAAGGGGACATATATGGAGGATTGAAGGTGGCACCTGCAACTGAATCAGCAACTGGCAGGAGATCCCTAACTACGATTTTACTCCCTGAAGTGCTTTCATCCACCTAAGTCACGATAGCGCCCTCGGGACGATGAATCTTCATGTCCAATTCGCTAGCCCTCGGGACGTACGGAAATTATTTAGTTTTACTACAAAGAAAGAAAAAAAGGGGGGGGAGAGAAGAAAAACATGGAGGGGACTCACCGATTCAGTTTTAGACTGACTAGAGGAAGATTCAACACTTCTATCGGAAGAATTTCTCTCTCCATCGCTAGAACCTGAACTCTTATCCTTTTCGAGTTCGGCATCATCATGGGTAGGCTCTGCAACGCCACTCTTTGTCTCGAAAAATGATATTTTTTGACTGCTCGCAAGTTTGGAAAAGGCGTTCGTACTATTAAGACCCTGGACAGAATACAATTTCACATTCTCAGAAAAGGAGCAAGGAAATAAACGATCCAGGCCAAGGTCAAGAGGAGAGCCGTACGTGGAGTCGGCAGAACCGTGGAGTCTGACTGAAAGCCGCCCGCATGATCTTTAGATCTTCGTTCCTTCACCTTGGGACTATCTGCATTTGGACTAAAGGATTTTCGCTTGGGATCCCTCAGTATTGGATGTTCCGCTAAAACCGCAGAAGAAGGCTTATCCTGACGATTCTCTACCACATCATTCACGAATCCATGAATAGCAAAAAACTCATCCTGCCAAATATGTTGTATTTGGAGGTCATTGATGGATTCCATTCCGCGAGGAAAGGCAAACTTTTACCCGACACAAGAGCACTATCATCGAGAACAGTTGATAACGGGATTTCTTGAACAACCGGCTGACGAACAAGTGGGACCCCTTGGTCAAAACCCATTTGTCGACCAGACCTATCAACATTGTAAGAGATCGGTTTGCAAGCTCCTCGAAAAAAAATGATGGCACGTGGCCATGCGTGCAGCTTCGTATGAACATCATCTCTCCTACGCTCAGGCCCTCCTCATCAGAAGACAAAGACATATTCGAAGCAGGAGCAAAGGTACTAATCTGAGTTATGGACGCATGCACTAGAGCCCATTGACGAAAATTAACCGCATACGAGTTGTCAAGAAACTTAATTAGTTTCGAACAAGTTTTTCGGCGCCTGTTCGACCAACGCAGTATTCTGGAGCCACCCCAGGAAGTATAGCCAACGGTTTCTGGGTATACTTCTCAAAATGCTCCCAAAACCATTCCTGGAGAAAGATGGCATGAACATACTAATCCACTTTCATATGAACGTTCGAGGCGCGCATGTCCGAAACCAGCTGATCCTGGTGTGCATATCCGAAACCAAGAAACAAATCACCAGGGGGGAGAGCGACGCCCTTTGCTAATTTTATGGAAAATGTGATAAGTTCATGTCTTATCTCTTTCTTGCCCGAGCCATCGTCTTGTCTATACCTGGATAGCCAAGAACGCCGCGACATAAAGTACGCTATTCTTCTGGTTCAATTCCAACTCGTCAGGAAACCACTGAGACACCCACTAGTCATAAAATCACTTCGTCTCGTTTTCTTTTCGAACGAATACATTTGACTTCGCAACCAAGGAGGAGAGAATTTCTTCTTCGTCTACAGACAACCTGATGTCAAGGTTTCCAATTACAGGAAGATTTAGCAACACATCCACGCTCTCCGTAGAAATGGTCATTTCTCCCCACTTGCATACGGATGTATGGGTGTCTGGACACCATCTGGAAACAAAAGCAACCAACCCTGGAATGTCTTTCCTAATCTGAAGCACTGCGAAAGCCGCAACAACGTCGACAATCTGCGCCCTGGTCAAATTAGTCTTTACAGGTTCCTGGTCTATCATAAATCGCGTCCATTTCTCAAAGGAACGCAATGGAATTGCAGGGATTTTAAAGTCGATAGAAGAGGCACGATACTCTTTCCTTTGAAGGAAAAACCTTATTACGCCTCCTGGCTAAACCGATCGATCCTCTCCTTCACTTTCCGAGCCGGTCAGAAGGATCGACTCGTATTGGGGATGGTTTCTCTTAAACGTGGCCGATGCCATGAAGAACTCATCATCTATGTTTGGCTTGGAATTACCCCTATCCCTAGGTACCGCAGAAAATGTTGACATCTTAACCAAAATTCTCTTACGCTGTTTTCACTGCTGCGATAACTACAATGGAACAAGAATAGCATGAATTATTACATAAAGCTTGTAGAAATTATTCTATTGGATGCAATGAAGCCACCTCGGGAAAAAAACTAATTTGTTTCAAAGTCCTTACGTGCATACGCGAAAAAATGGGGACTGACAGACTCTACACCACCACTACATGCAGACGGAAACTCGCACTCAGCCAGATAGACGCGCCTAAAAACAAAATGGGGGGACCATGCACACGGCTACGCCAACATAAGGAGTAAACCCTAAAAAACTAGGTTTTCATGGAAAAGGGTAGCAATTATTATCGCGTGCTTACTTTGCACAACAAGTTGAGGCGGTCAACATTACTTCGGTATTCATTCCTAAGTACTACTACGAGCTTGTGAAATACATACCTACGGCTCGGATTTACACCAACATTTTCTACAAGGTCATGGAAAGGTACACCTACAACTAGGTTTTTCACTAACACAAAAAAACATAAGAAAAAGCAAGTCACAGAGGAAGTACTGGAAGACATACCTAATCCGCTCACCCGCTTTACCGCTACCAAGCAACAAAAGAAGAAATAATAAAGGCGTGAATCAAAGGGAGAGGCCAGCCATCCTTTTATAGGCGTGATACTTGGGAGTTTGAACAAGAAAATGATTCCCAATTTTGAGCCAATGAAGGAAAAGAGGAAACCGGTCCCGCAAATACCAATTTCCACGTCCAAGACCACTCACGCCATACCACGGCCTCACCACGCCTAGCCGTCCTTGCACGTTCCACCATGCCATTGCCGAGGCCCACTTGCCAAGCCATTCACTCCATTGACGCGGCCCCCACCATGCCTAGCCGTCCGTGTACGTCTCGTCTTGCCAAGGCCATACTATGCCAAGATGCCTGCTCCACTGTCGCGACCCTATCATCCATGCACGCTTGCCTTATCAAGACCACGCCACCTCTTGTCCCCTCGATCCAAGCCGGTAACTTTCATCTCACCACTCCACAGTCTGCATTGCCAGTACAACTTACATAGGGCCGCAAACACGGGAAGAAAAAACTCTCTTTACCACTCAAATAGGTTAGTCGGATTCTCATGACCATCTTTGCAATGATTTACACTTCGATTCCGTCCTTGTTTGTCACCATCATATGCTTACCTCGCAACAAGGTACCTGTTCCAAGCTAAGAAGAAGACTTAATGTTGATGGTGGTTTTTAGCTTAGGGTTAGAATCGTAAAACACAAAACCCTAGCAGACAGTGATGTCACAACATTTAAAGTAACAAGCATTTACTAGGCACATTTACTGAAACCTTTAATATGTCTCTAAATAATTACCGCGGTATCTTTTACAAATTAGGGTTATGACAAGCCAAACCCTAATTCCCACGTGTGCCAATGGAAAATCATGCCATCCACACCGACCGTTCCAAAGCATGCCAGCCATGCTAGTCGCACCTCTGTGCCAATAGAAAATCATGTCAGCCACACCGACCGCTCCAAAGCATGCCAACCATGCTAGCCACACCTCTATGCCAATGGCAAATCATGCCAGCCACACCGACCGCGCCAAAGCATGCCAACCATTCTAGTCGCACCTTTGTTCCAATGGAAAATCATGTCATCCACACCGACTGCGCCAAAGAATGCCAACCATGCTATCTGCACCTCTGTGCCAATGACATATAATGCCAGCCACACCGACCGCGCCAAAGCATGCCAACCATGCTAGCCGCACCTCCGTGCCAATGGCAAATCATGCCCTCCCCACCTATCATGCCATGCCAAACACACCTCACCATGGACCCATGCCGCGCAACCATACTGGCCTTCACTACATGGCTATCAAAACGAAGGCGTGCAACAATCAACGGTCTCCCTTCAATCCCAGGAGAAAATCCTGGACGTCTAAGGTTACCAAATGACCTTTTCCCCAAAACCCTAGCTTGGTCGCGCACCTAGCCCAAGATAGTCATGACATGCGCCTATGGCCAACCGTTGGCCCCACATGCCAAGCCAAAACCGCACCTAGCCCAAGCTAGTCGCGCCATGCGCCTATGGAAATCCCTTGGCCCCACATGCCAAGACAAAACCGCACCTAGCCCAAGCTAGCCGCGCCATGCCAAACGCACTCTGCCTTGGCCATAGCTATGCTAGTCACACCATGCCAAGCCAAACGCCTTAGCCATGCCATGCGCCCTTGGAAAACTCTTGGACCTACATGCCAAGCCGAACCAAACCTAGCCAAGCTAGTCGCGCCATGCCAAACGCACTTTTCCTTGGCCATAGCCATTCCAATCACACCATCCCAAACCAAACTCCCTTGCCTTGGACCTAGTCACGCCATGCGCCTATGGAAAACCCTTGGCCCCATATGCCAAGATAAAACCGCATCTAGCCCAAGCTAGCCGCGCCATGCCAAACGCACTCTTCCTTGGCCTTATTTATGATAGTCACACTATTCCAAGCCAAACGCCCTTACCTAGGCCATAGCCACGCCATGCGCCAATGGAAAACCCTTGGCTCCTCATTCCAAGCCAAACCAAACCTAGCCAAGCTATCTGCGCCATGCCAAACGCACTTTGCCTTAGCCCTATCCATGCATGCTAGTCACATCATGTCAAGCCAAACGCCCTTGCCTTGGCCCTAGCCACGCCATACGCCCATGGAAAACCCTTGGCCCCACATGCCAAGCCAAAATCGCACCTAACCAAATCTAGCCACGCCCAAGTCGAACCCTTGACCCCACATGCCAAGCCTAACCACACCCTAGCTGCGCCACCCTGTTTTCCTTCCCTACACGGCCACCAAAACGAAGGCGTGGAACAATCAACGGTTTCCTTTCAATCCCAGGAGCAAATCCTAGCCATCCAAGGTTACCAGATGACACATGGTAACCTTTGGCCCGAAAACCTTAGTTTGGCCACGCCAAACCATGCCATGCCAACGGCATGCCAACCTAGACACGCCACCACGTTGGCCCTCACTACGCGGCTACCAAAACGAAGGTGTGCAATGATCATCAGTTTCCCCTCCTCTCAAGATGAAAAATCTCGACCGTCGAAGGTCACCAGGCTAGCAAGTTTCTCGATCTTGACTTGCCAAGCCACAACAACATGCTACATGTTTTCCAAAAACATTCGAGACATCAACACAAACTGGGGGATCCTCTTTTGGTATTGGTTTTGCGGTTTACAGCGTGCGGCTTACACTACTCCCGTCATAAGTACGTGTCATAAGGGTGAGGCGGCTAGTAAATATGGGAAGTTATGTTTGAAAAGTTCATGGAACATAAATCACATGCATTAACAATTTTATGGGACATCAATTCCATAACGTTAGCAGTTTCATGCATTAACCACTTTATGGAATATCAATTCCATGCATATAGTTACCACCTCCTCCCATTTACTTCCCCACTCCTTAATGAGACCAGGGTACATTTTTACTCCAACTAGTATAAATAGGTCTTACCTATTTCCATTGAACAACAAGTTCATACGGGAGATACAACACTCAGAAATACTTACTTGCTACCTCACCTTGTTAGCTCTCTCACTTTTCTGATAACAAGCCGTAGTAATCCAATTACTCTTCCAGAATCAACTATTTTGGTTTCACCAATTTCCTTCTTCCCTCCCCAAAACCAACCCATTCTCCTCCACTTTGTGACCGAAGCAAGTCTGGGACGGCCATTTCTTGGTTTATGCCGGACTTGTACAGATTAATCTCTCGAATCTAAAGTACTCCATTGTAGTACATTGTTTAGGGTTTAAATTGGTTCTCACCTGCACACCCGTAATTACCAAAATCAGCAGAAACCATTTTCACCTACAAAAAATTGGCGACCATAGCGGGAAGTTCGATCTTTCGGTTACAATAATAAATTTCAACCAGCGATATCATTCTTCGACCCATACGTCAAGATGGTAGAGGAAGGTGATCCACTCCGACTCAGTTACTCGACGGATCAATTATCAGTCATGACACGACAAGGGATGACTGGGGACTTATCAGATGCTAGAAGAAAAACGATCCTCCCAGGGATTAACGACGCAGTTATCAGATAACTCAGCAACGACTCGGAAGACTAGAGACTTCCCATTACCATGTTTCTCGAAAAAAAAACTTGGTCCTACACCCGGAAAGTTTATTCTCATTAGAAGACCTGAGAAACCAAGTAAGTCTTATCTAGACAAAAATACGTGGTTTGCTTTTTCAAGTTCTGATAAAACCTATAGCCATGTTTCATCCCATGTCATCTACCAACACATGGTTCCATGGTTTTCCTGGGATGTCTGTGTCACTTTCATTCATATCCAAAGGCAATTCAATTCTAAATATTTCATTCAAAAAAAATGTATAATCCGAGAAAATCTAAAAATCAAAAATCAAAAACCAGGCGTGTTTCTTTCAAAAAAAAAAAAAAACTAAAGATAAGAGGTCCAAAAGATAGATATATATATTCAAGGGAAGTTTTCCAACAACGGCTTGCTCCTTTTGGCAAAGGCCTCCTTCGTGCTTTGGAGAGCCGCCCTCTTAAGTTTCATCTTCCTGCACAACTTCTTGAATTCCACTTCCTGCTTCTTCATCATGTCTGCAGAAGGACCTTCAACTACTCCGGCCAACGACCTTTCAACATCAGGGAGACCTTCGAAGTCCGCACACATGTCACGATGGAACATCCATCTCGAGATTACATCTTCAGAAACTGTATGACCAGTCACGTTGCACATGTCATCAATCAAAGACAAGGCTTCCTCCACACGCTTGACCAACGCATGTCGACTAGTGATCTTCTTAGTCATGGAAATGTGACCGTAGATTTCCCAAATCTTGGTGTACAATATCGCATGTTTAGATGGCACGCTAAATCCACCAATCAACACATGACCTGGGAAAGGGGCCAGATACGGAGGATTGAAGGTGGCACCTACAACTGAATCAACAACTGGAATGAGATCCCTAACAACGATTCCCCTCCCCCCCCGAAGTGATCTCCTCCACCTGAGTTACGACAGTGCCCTCGAGATGATGAATCTCCATGAAGTCAATAGCTGGCACAATTTTCACAGTGGGAAGTACTGCAATGTCTTTACTATGGTGGTCTTCCACTTTAAGATCATCCATAGGAACGGTTTCCACCTAAAAATCAAAATTTATTTTTACTGCAAAAAAAAAAAAGAGCGGAATGAAGAAAAACATGGAAGGGACTCACCGATTCAGTTTCAGACTGACTAGACGAAGACTCAACACTTCTATCAGAAGAATTGCTCTCGCCATCGCTAGACCCTGAACTCTCATCCTTTTCTAGTTCCGCGTCATCATGGGAAGGCTCTGCAACGCCACTCTCTGTCTCGAATAATGATGTTTTCTTACTACTCCCAAGTTTGGCAAAGGCGTTTGTACTACTGAGACCCTGGACAGAATACAAGGGTGCATTTTCAGAAAAGAAACAAGGAAATAAATGATCCAGGCCAAGGTCAAGAGGAGAGACGTACGTATCCGCATGTTGGATGAACTAAAAGTCGGCAGAGCCGTGGAGTCTGACTAAAAGCCGCCCGCACGATCTTTAGATCTTCGTTCCTTCACCTGGAAACAATCTGCATTTGAACTAACGGATTTTCTCTTGGGATCCATAAGCAGTGGATGTTCCGCTAAAACCGCAGGAGAAGGCTTATCCTGACGATTCTCTACCACATCATTCACGAATCCATGAATAGCAAGAAACTCATCCTGCCAAAATATGTTGTATTTGAAGGTCGTTGATGGATTCCGTTCCGCGAGGAAAGGCATACTTTTACCCGACACAAGAGCACTAGCATCGAGAACAGTTAATAACGAGATTTCTTGAACATCCGGCTGACAAACAAGTGGGACCCCTTGGTCAAAACCCATATGTCGAGCAACCCTATCAACATTGTAAGAGATCGCTTTGCAAGCTTCTCGAAAAAAAGATGGCACGTGGCCAGGCGTGTTGCTACGCAAGAACACCATCTCTCCAACACTCAGGCCCTCCTCATCAGAAGACGGAGACATATTCGAAGCAGGAGCAAAGGTACTAATCTGAGTTATGGACGCGTCCACTGGAGCCCATGGACGAAAATTAACCGCATACAAGTTGTCAAGGAACCTAATCATTTTTGGAACAGTTTTTTGGAGCCTGTTCGACCAACGCAGTATTCTGGAGCCACCCCAAGACTCAGGAAGTATAGCTAATGGTTTCGTAGAATACTTCTCGAAATGCTCCCACAACCATGCCTGGATAAAGGAAGCATGAAAATACGAATCCACTTTCATATGACCGTTCGAGGCGCGCATGCCCGAAACCAGCTGATCCAGGTGTGCATACATAGAACTAAGAAAAAAACCACCGAGGGGGAGAACGACGCCCTTTGCTAATTTTATGGCAAATGTGATAAGTTCCTGTCTTATATTTTTCTTGCCCGAGCCGTAATCAAAAATATCCCTGGATAGCCAAAGAGCCAAGAACGCCGCGACATAAATTACGCTTTTCTTCTGGTTCGACTCCAACTCATCAAGAAACCACTGAGACACCCACCAGTCATAAAAGCACTTCGTCTCTTTTTCCTTCCAAATGAATACATTGGACTTCCAACCAGGGTGGCGTGAATTTCGTCATCATCTGCAGACATCCTGACGTCGAGATTTAGCAACACAACCACGCTCTCCAAAGAAATGGTCATTTTGCTCCACCTTCATACAGCCATATGGGTGTCTTGACACCATCTGGAAACAAAAGCAACCAACCCTGGAATGTCTTTCCTAATCTGAAGAACTGCGGAAGCCGCAACAGCGTCGAAAATCTTTGCCCTGGTCAAATTGGTCTTTACAGGTTCCTGGTCCATCATAAATCGCATCTATTTCTCAAAGGAATGCAACGGACTTGTAGAGATTTTAAAGTCGATAGAAGAGGCACGATATTATTTCCTTTGAAGGAAAAACCTTATTACGCCTCCTCGCCGAACCGATCGATCCTCTCCTTCGCTTTCTGAGCCGGTCAGAAGGATCAGCATGTATTTGGGATGGTTTCTCCTAATTGTGGTTGATGCCGTGAAGAACTCGTCATCTATGTTTGGATTGGAATTACCCCCATCCCTCGGTACCGCAGAAACTGTTGACATCTTAACCAAAATTCTCTTACACTGTTTTCACCGCTGCGATAACTACATTGAAACAAGAAGAGAAGAAATTATTACATAAAGCGTGTAGAAATTATTCTATTGGACGCGAGGGAGCCACCTCGGGGACAAACTAATTGGTTTCAAAGTCCTTTCGTGCATAGGCGAAATGTGGGGACTGGCAGACTCTACATCACCACTACATGCAGCCGGAAACTCCCGCTCAGCCAGATAAACGCGCCAAAAAAAAAAGGGGACCATGCACACGGCTACACCAAGACAAGGAGTAAACCCCAAAAAATTATGTTTTCATGGAAAAGGGATAGGAATTACTATCGCGTGCTTACTTTGCACAGCGAGTTGAGGCGGTTAACATTACTACAGTATTCGTGCCTAAGTACTACTATGATGTTGTGCAATACATACCTAAGGTTGGGATTTACACCGACATTTTCTACGACGTCATGGAAAGGTACAACTACAACTAGGTTTTTTCACCAATACAAGAAAATAAAATAAAAAAAAAGTCACAGAGGAAGTACTTGAAGACATACCTAATCCGCTCGCCCGCTTCACCGCTACCAAGCAACAAAAGAAGAAACAATAAAGGCGTGAATCAAAGGGTGAGGCCAGCCATCCTTTTTATAGGCGTGATACTTGGGAGTTTGAACAAGAAAAGGATTCCCAATTTTGAGCCAATGACGGATAAGAGGAAACCGGTCCCGCAAAGACCAATTTCCACGTCCCACACCACTCACGCCATACCACGTCCCCACCACGCCGTCCTTGCACATTCCACCAAGCCATTGCCGCGGCCCCCCTTCCAAGACATTCGCTCCATTGCCGCGGCCGCCTTGCCAAGCTATTCACCCCACCGCGCCTAGCCGTCCGTGTACGTCTCGTCTTGCCAAGACAACACTATGCAAA
The DNA here is from genome assembly GCA_023529315.1 of Papaver bracteatum. NCBI lineage: Eukaryota > Viridiplantae > Streptophyta > Magnoliopsida > Ranunculales > Papaveraceae > Papaver > Papaver bracteatum. Next base: position 158,587 of record JAJJWX010003911.1, on the reverse strand, counting down.
GCCTCCTGCTCCACTATCGCAACCCTACCGTCCATGTACGTTTTCCTTACCAAGACCACGCCACTTCTTGTCCCCTCGAGCCAAGCCATCCACTTGCGTCTCCTTCCAAGACCGCGCCTCCTTTGCCTTGGAGATGTACGACCATACCAAGCCGAAACTTTCATCTCACCATTCCATGGTATGCATTCCAAATACAACTTACGCAGGTCCTCCAACGCGGAAAGACAAAACTCTCTTTACCACTCAAAAAGGTTAGTCGGATTCTCCTGACCATCTTTGCAATGATTTACACCTCGATTCTGTCCTTGTCTGTCACTATCATATGCTTACCTCGCAACAAGGCACCTATTCCGACCTAAGCAGGAGACTTAATGCTGATGGTGGTTTTTAACTTAGGGTTAAAATCGTAAAACACTAAACCCTAGCAGACAGTGATGTCACAACATTTAAAGTAACAAGCATTTATTAGGCACATGTACTGAAACCTTTAATGTGTCTCTAAATAATTACCAGGGAATCTTTTTCAAATTAGGGTTACTCTTTTTCAAAAATTAGGGTTGGAAAATCATGATAAGCCAAACCCTAATTCCCACAAAGCATTCCAACCATGCTAGCAATGGCAAAATCATGCCGACCATTACCCATCACGCCAAAGCATGCCAACCATGCTAGACGCAAATGGAAAATCATGCCAACCATATGCCCACCATGCTAGCACCTCTGACCAATGGAAAATCATGCTAACCATGCTAGCCACACCAATGGAAAATCATGCTAGCCGCACCTATGTGCCAATGGTAAATCATGCCAGCCACATCGACCGCGACAAAGCATTCCAACCATGCTAGCCGCACCTCTGTGCCAATGGAAAATCATGCCAGCCACACCGACCGCGCCAAAGCATGCCAACCATGCTAGACGCACCTCTGTGCCAATGGAAAATCATTCTAGCCACACCGACCGTGCCAAGTATGCCCACCATGCTAGCCGCACCTAACCATGCTAAATGAAAAATCATGCCATCCACACCGACCCAAAGCATTCCAAAAGCATGCTAACCATGCTAGTCGCACCTCTGTGCCAATGGTAAATCATGCCAGCCCACACTGATCACGCCAAAGCATTCCAACCATGCTAGACGCACCTATGTGCCAATGGTAAATCATGCCAGCCACACCGACCGCGCCAAAGCATTCCAACCATGCTAGCCGCACCTCTGTGCCAATGGAAAATCATGCCAGCCACACCGACCGCGCCAAAGCATGCCAACCATGCTATACGCACCTCTGTGCCAATGGATAATCATTCTAGCCACACCGACCGTGCCAAGTATGCCCACCATGCTAGCCGCACCTCTGTGCCAATGAAAAATCATGCCAGCCACACCGACCGCACCAAAGCATGCTAACCATGCTAGTCGCACCTCTGTGCCAATGGTAAATCATGCCAGCCACACCGACCGCGCCAAAGCATTCCAACCATGCTAGACGCACCTATGTGCCAATGGAAAATCATTCCAGCCACACCGACCGCGTCAAAGCATGCCAACCATGCTAGCCGCACCTCTATGCCAATGGAAAATCATGCTAGCCACACCGACCGTGCCAAGTATGCCAACCATGCTAGCCGCACCTCTATGCCAATAGAAAATCATGCCAGCCACACTGACCGCGCCAAAGCATGCTAACCATGCTAGCCGCACCTCTGTGCCAATGTCAAATCATGCCATCCACACCGACCGCGTCAAAGCATGCCAACCATGCTAGCCGCACCTCTGTGCCAATGGAAAATTATTCCATCCACACCGATCGCGCCAAAGCATGCCAACCATTCTTGTCGCACCTTTGTACCAATGGATAATCATGCCATCCACACCGACCACGCCATAGCATGCAAACCATGCTAGCCGAACCTCTGTGCCAATATCAAATCATGCCAGCCACACCGACCGCGCCAAAGCATGCTAACCATGCTAGCCGCACCTCTTTACCAATGGAAAATCATTCCAGCCACACCAACCACGCCAAGCATTCCAACCATGCTAGCCGCACCTCGGTGCTAATGGTAAATCATGCCAGCCACATCAACATTGCCAAAGCATGCTAACCATGCTTGCCGCACCTCCGTGCCAATGGAAGCTCATGCCAGCCACACCTACCGCGCAATGCCAAACGCACCTCGCCATGGCCCCATGCCGTGCCACCATACTTGCATTCACTACGCGGCTATCAAAACGAAGGCGTGCAACAATCAACGGTTTCCCTTCAATCCCAGGAGCAAATCCTGGACGTCTAAGGTTACCAAACGACCTTTGACCCAAACCCCTAGCTTGGTCACGCACCTATCCCAAGCTAGTCACGTCATACGCCTATGGAAAACCCTTGGCCCCACATGCAAAGCCAAAACCACACTTAGAACAATGATGATGATAACGCGGGCGATGTTGACCCTACTCCGCTGAGGCGTAATCCTGGTAGAGGTAAGCAAATTGCTAATCCACCGCCGAAAACGGGCCCCATCATTGATATTTCCGATGAGGATGAGCTGTTTGGAGAGAATGTGTCGGGCGACAAAGGCGATGAACAAGGTATGGGAGACCAACAAGAGCCCTCGAAGACGCCCTTCGTAGAGAAGATCGTTACTGATATACCGGTAGAGCTTCCTTGTGTGCCCCGGATTACTGAGGGATCGTCTTCTAGTCTTTGAAACTTCCTTTATTGTCTCTACGGCCCGATCATGAACTCCTTGGGCGCGCTTACTTCTTCTAACTTTGTGAAGTATACTGATGAGAAAATGTTGAATGTTGTGCCCCGTTATGGCGACATCGCCCTGACACTTGACACTGTGGTGAGCAAGTCGTTTCCACTACACAATTTTTTCCGATTCGAAACGGTTTTTGAGCGTTACGAATCGGGGTTGTAACGGTTCATGACCGTTACGAAAATGGGTGCTACAATTTTTTCGCAACGGCCCACTAGCCGTTACGAATATTTTTTGTAACGGCCCTTGTAACAACTAGGAGCCGTTACTATGTGGCACTGTCGTAACATGCGCAAGCCGTTACGAATTTTTTTGGTAACAGGACGTTGTAACAAGTTCAAGCCGTTCACAATTTTTTTTGTAAGCGTAAAAAAATTACCGCCAGTCAACCTTGACCTGTCGAAATCGATCGGCAATGACCAATTTTTTGACCGGGTCAAGGTTGACCAGCGATCATTCCGTCCGTATTAGGAATTCCAAATAACCACCTGCATACACATTTCATTTATCCTTCACAATCAACAATATTTTGTTCAATCAAATTCATCTCCATACAATCAATTCTTATCACATTCAAATGGATTCATATAAAAAAGAATTTGAATTCTTCTAAGTACCAAATTTTGTTCTTCTAAGTAGTCAAATTTTCTTCTAAGTATAAAAACTAAGGGAATACCCACGAATCCAAAGTTTAGTTCATAGAAATTCATATGTTCACAAATTCATCTAATTGAAGTTTGTTCTATCATCGAATAAAATTTCAACCTAAGTTTAGTTCTTACTGAAAAAACTTGTAGATGATTTTCAACCTAAGGACTGCCTTGTTCTCCAACCTTTCTTCTCCAAACTTGTTGTAGCAGAGCATTATCCAATTAACCTGCCAAACAACACCTCGGCTGATAATAGAAGGTGGAAAAAGAGTTGCACACGAAATCTCGAGACTGCGATGTAGGTTCCAGTGGACTGCAATTTATCAAAAACAAAATGTGTATAAGAATACAAAGCTCTATATTCTGTAAAACTTAGATGAGCATCTGGATTCTTATGGCCATGATAACCATATATAAAGAGAAAAACTAACCTCTACGAGATCGATAGATATGTTCCCTCAGCATGAGTTTTCATTACTACTAAATATACTCCCTTCTCTTTTGATACCTCCCATGCTGCTCGTTCTTCCATTGCTTTCCCATAGCAACACCAATTCTGCAATTAAATCATAGATAGTACTTGTTAGAGATTGTGTAACGATTCACCTGCCAAATCAACTGGCCCAAAGATAATTTTTCATAACATAAAGCTACCTTATGCACCTGGGTGAAAGGAACTGTTGTGCCCCATTATCGCTAATCTGAAATTAAGCCACTAAATCCATACTTAAGGTGCTAATGAAGATAAGGGTCCATAACATTAAGGTTGTGAACAAAAGAAAAGAACGAAACAACATAAGAGTAATCAGTTTTACACCCAAGATATCTATAATCAAAACATTTTTTAACTAATTACATACTATGAGTTTGTGATAGATAGTTATACACTATACAGTAGTTAATACTTTACATACAAAAAAAAGTACATCCCTCTAGAGGACTATCTACAAAGAACTGCTCCCAAAAAGTTACTGGCAGTTACCACTCTATACACAAATCGACGGTTGCCCTTCAATCCCAGGAGCAAATCTTAGCCATCCAAGGTTACCAGACGACACATGGTAACCTTTGGCCCGAAAACCTAAGTTTGGCCACACCAAACCATGCCATGCCAGTGGCATGCCAACCTAGCCGCGCCACCACGTTGGCCCTCACTACGCGGCTTACAAAACGAAGGCGTGCAATGATCAACGGTTTCCATCTCAAGATGCAAAATCTCGACCGTCGAAGGTCACCAGGCTTGCAAGTTTCCCGAGCTTGAGTTTCCAAGCCACAACAACATGCTACATGTTTCCCAAAAACATTCGAGACATCAACACAAACTGGGGGATCCTCTTTGGGTATTGGTTTGGCGGTTTATATCGTGCGGCGTACACTATGCCCGTCATAAGGAAGTGTCATAAGGGTGAGGTGGCTAGTAAATACGGGAAGTTATGTGTGAAACTTTCATGTCACATAAAGCACATGCGTTAAAAATTTTATGGGACATCAATTCCATAACGTTAGAAGTTTCATGAAAACCAGTTTCATGCGTTAACCACTTTATGGAACATCAATTCCATGCATACGGTTACCACCTCCTCCAATTTACTTCCCCACTCCTTAATGAGACCAGGGTACGTTTTTACTCCGACTTGTAGAAAATAGGTCTTACCTATTTCCATTGAACAAAAAGTTCATACGGGAGATACAACACTTAGAAATACTTACTTGCTAGCTCACCTTGTTAGCTCTATGACTTTCCTGATAACAAGTCGTAGTAACCCAACTACTATTCCACAATTTACTATTTTGGTCTCACCACTTTCCTTGCTTCCATCCCCAAAACCAACCCATTCTCCTCCACTTTGTGACCGAAGCAAGTCTGGAACGACCATTTCTTGGTTTAGGTCGGACTTGGACAGATTGATCTCTCGAATCTAAAGTACTCCCTTGCAGTATATTTTATTTAGGGTTTAAATTGTTTCTCACCTGCACACCCGCAATTACCAAAATTAGCAGAAACAATTTTCACCTACAAACAAGTACGTAAGGACGTGCACCTTCACCTGTGAAAGGTGAAACCCCTGTAAAATCCATGCAAACAACTTGACCATTATCCTAATTATAGAATAGGATATCAGTAGGAAGTAAAGCACCACCACTTCTTTACGTGCTGGCACACCGGTCCTGTAACAAATATCTAGGAGAACATCACGTACAAGATCATGCCGAAAATTGAGGCCAACAACGCTAGCGTAGTGCAAAGCATATTTTGGGGTCAACTATTTGCATTAATTATATTTAGATTGTGAACCATATTTTTTGGTGGAAATGGCTAATAACCTCATGGTCCCAAAATATGGTTCACAATCTAAATATAAATGTTGTTTGGCATACCAGGTGGCATGGAAAACTAATTATGCCACTATGGGGAAACCAAAAAGCGACCGAGTTTCTAACGAGCGATGTTGACTATAACGCCAGCGATAAATACTTTATCGCCAGCGCTGCCATGAATATCGCTCGGTATTGACTCTTGCGCCAACGGCTAATTCTTTATCGCAATAAATAGGCAATTTTAAAATTTAGAACATTCCCCAAAAAATTTTACACAAAATTTTTCTCTACTTATTTCTTTCTCATCTATTTCTCTCTTTCTCAATCTAATTTATTTTTTTGAATTTTCCCAAATGGCACAATTTCAAACCCAACTTGATTCAGCAACACAACTTGATTTTTCCGGAGTAGTGCTTGAAGGTGCCGTTAAGAAGATATGTGATAGTTATAAAGAAAAAGGTAAGAAGCAAAGAAGTCTTCAAGTTTCGGAAATGAACCAAGTCAAAACCGTAACTAAGAAAAGGCAAAGAAAAGTTCAAGACAAGGAAAATCAAGGAAAAACAAATGTGAAGCCAAACAAGAAGATAATTAAACAAAGGAAACTTCGTTCATGAGCGCATTGATTGGAAGTTTGCTGAAATGAAGAAGATTAACAAGATGAAGAACATTGTCCCAAATTTTTATTTTTAAAGTCCATATTTCAAATTATTATTGTCTAGTTTTATGTTTTGTAAAATGACTATTAATGATTATATCAAAGTTTAATGAATTTGAAAATTTGACGAGTATTGTTGAAAATTAAGCTTAATTATATTCTTAATCCAATCTTGTATTTTAATTAGAGATACATTTAATAGTTTAAACAAATATTAAAAATTAATACTTAGACAATTAAGAAATTAAAACATAAGAACTTAAGTGAACAAATAAGAAATTAAAACATAAATATTGGACAATATTAGAGCAAATATCTTAAAATCTCGAAACAACTTCCAAATTGGAAGTCTTTTCGTAAATATGACGATATTCCGAACGACAACTTTATTGAAGTTCCATCATGGTTTCACCATCCCTCAAATTTGGACTTTCTTGCTGAAGTAAAAAAACATACCTAGTATCTTCTTGATTGATTGTAGTGAAGCGATGACTCAACTCCTCAACATCACGATTGTTGAGGTTCATTGTTTGTTCTTGAAATTTCCCCAAAATCTTTTTCCAAAGTGTTTGAGGATGTAATGCATCTCCGAATAAAGTCTCAGTAAAAGAAATATAGTTCCTGCAAATACATTCATCTTCCGCAGTAGTGAATTTTGGTTTTCGCCTAATTAGACTTTTTTTAATTTCATTATGCACATTCGCATGATTAACAACTCTTTGATTTTCAGTAGCATTGTCATCTTCTACAAACCCAACCATGTTCATATTATCAGCCATGCTCCCTGAGGAATTGGAAGGGTGATGAAAAGAATTGGAGATTGAGTTTGAAATTAGGTATTTGTAGAGGGAAAAAATGGTAACCGTTGGATGAGGAACTGATAAGCGATGGTCAAATCAGCGAGAGATGGAATGACCAGCGAGCGTATTCTGACCATCGAGCGATGGACACTCTATCGCTCGTCGGAAAGTCTGTCGTCCATGTCTATATGTTATAATTGACATATAGGCATATACTTTTGGCACTTTGACATACCCATAGTGGGTGCATATATCGCAAAATGAGATGTTTGGCATATGCACATGAATAGGCATTATGACCTACACCAAGTTACCAACCTGTTTGCAATCTACTAGTCAGGGACCCAAAGTCTGGAAGGCACCTTGCACATTGATCAAGTTAGGTTCAAACATGGTCAGTCAAACAGTAACCTGCAACGGTTGGATCAAATCTTAAAGTTGAAATCCCTAAACAAAAGGGCTGTGACCCTTATAAGTAGCAATGAAACAATGAAACCCTAAAGCAAACAACAACTTTTCTCATGTATTATCTAGATGGGAGAAACCAGTGGCGGCTGTTCAACAGCAGCACCAAATTCTCACTATGATTTTTCCTCTCAAAATGTAAATTTTTTTGTTCAATATTCCCCAGATCTCTTTTCCTAAATGATTAGCTACATGCAGACTTCAGTTTGTTGGCTCGTTCATATCTTCTGATTCGAGGTCTAGATTCCAGAAGTTGTAAGATGAACGAGAAATCGAAAGTTCGGGAAAAAGTCACATGAGACAATTAAGATCTTCTTCACCACATTTCAGTTCATTCATTTCCGATCAGATCTCTGTAGTAGTAATGGTAAGCCGGATCCGATTCTGAAAGACATATCAAAGGGGAAGAGACAAAGCGTTTGTTTTCGCATAAGAAATTGTAATTTTTAAGAGCTGTGTCAACTAATTACCAATAAATAAATTGATTAGTTACCTTTTTATTTTATTTTTCTTCTTCTTTTTATTCATGAAAAGATCCCGTTTATGATGTAATCTCACAAGAGCATACCGAAAAGTATTTTCATTTCCATGTTTTTATTACCTGCAAAAACTGATGAGGTTGATGCCGGAAATAGATGCACATACAAGTTGTGGTTACAAAATATTGTTACATGGCCGGCAAAATGTTATGTTAGAAATATTGAAAAATGTTATGTTAGAAAAATTGAAAATCAATGCCTCGATAATTCTTTGATTAAATTAAAATTTAAAAACATTACACGACTGAACATGACAAAACACGACCATAACAAAACAGACAGAGGCTTCTGTAGATGAACTTGGACTCATGGAGTTGAATTAGCTGGTCAATTGCAGTTTGCAAGAGTAGGAGGTTATGCCACCGCTGTAAATTGAACATTACCCGACATCCCTGGTGGAAGAATCCGAGCTTCAATTCAAAGAATTAGAGATATTAGACTACAATTACTAACTCTTCTACACAATTGGCAGAAAGTTGGCAATAATTATGGTACCCGTGGAATACAATTGCAAAGTAGTTAGTGAATTTTTCATCTATCCAATATTTTTTTAACATATCTACCTGCAATTGATTTCATTTTTGCTTCTCAGTCGGATCTTCTCTGCTCAACAGATGGTCTCCAACAGTTTGTGTTTTCCATTGTCATGGCACTATTCACACTCCCTCAGAAATATCTATGTAATTTAATGGCAGTTTGAGGTTTGTTATCTATCTGAAATTACCTGGAGATTAGCAGCTAGAGCTCCACCAGTGCAGATGCTGCAAGTTACGTAAGATTGTTTCTCTCTGTAGTTGTGGAATCATATAGCAAGGCTATCCTCTCAAGAATGTGCTAAAGCCTGACATCATGAAATAAAATTCCAACTCAGTACCAATGTTATCAACTTGAGGGCTGCACTACCAACTAAGAAATTCTTACCTTCAACTCATATGCATCAACAACAGTGTTATTTTCACTCCCTTCTAAGAAAAATTATGGTCCTGACATAATTAAGTTAATCTATTTTGAGCATTTCAATGCATTGTTCCAACTCATTGTGTAGCTCAGCATCATCCTAAAATTCAATTAATCAATGGCCTCGTGTAAGAAACACAATTTTGCAAAACAGAAGTATTCATATAGGGGACGCTCAAATAAATAACAAATGTTGGCATATCTGTTGATGTATCACAGAGTTTTAAATCCAAACTAGGTTACGGAGAGGATCCCTGCTACCTGTATAATTCCTACGCCAATTCTCTCGTGCTATGGGAAATGAAGAATGCGGACTTTCATAAAACCCAGGAGTTCATGATCTGGGATGTGATGGGTCTGAACTGCAGAACCATCCTTGTCACACACGCTTCATTCGGTCCATCAATGCTTTCAGAGAGCGGTCTGGCAGAAAGTAGGAGAATCGCCAGATTTCCTTGCCATTTTAGCGACGGGCAAGGAAGTGTGTCTTCACTCCTAATAGTGAAGTCGAACATCAAGTTTTTACCAATGGAAGCTGCTGTCATTTCAGAAGCATCCAGTGATCTTAACGCACTTGAGCATTCTAGGAAAGGATATGCATGAACATAACTGCACAGGAAGTACCGATACTTTTAGCTCAAAGTATCTATAGAAAATCAAAATCAAGTATTATTGCAGCGTAGTATTCCTCCCATACCAGCGTGAAATCAGTTTGAATGGATGATTTTAACCACACTTATCAGGCATGCAAGCAACACTTGTAAGAGTAAGGAAAGACTGAAGTCCCACAACCTAATTATAAGTGTGCTTACAGCAAATGATAAAGTATGTTCACGTTGTCTAGACTGGACCATAGACTGAAGTCCCACAACCTAATTATAAAATGGTCCCTGTATCTCCATTTCCATCCTACTTCTTCACATCTGTTACTCAAGTCCATGCAGTCCATCAAAAGTAATCTAAGTAATAGTAAGGAAATTAAGGTTGTGAATAACAGTAAAAATATTTTGTCCCACCATGATAATAATGGAAACTGAGAATTTGAAACTCTCTTGAAGGGAAGCTACAACAAGATGCATGTTCATATACAAAATGTCCCTCTATGCAAATGTTAGTTGAGATTTATATCTTTGAACAGAATATAGCTCCCAAAGAAAACCTAGATTTTATACTGTGCACGAATATCAGTACACTAGATTGTTACAAAGCTGACAGAGGCCAGGATCAAGGGTGACTCTCAGAACTGACATTTCAAATTGACAAGCATATTTAGTCCAAGATTGCTAAATTATCTTAACTAAAGGAACTGCCCTTCGTTACTACTTTATCTTTCAAGGTTCATTTGGAGAACTATGGGTATCAATTAAAATTTGGTCTGCTTATTAAACAAAAATCAAAACCCTCGAGTGTTTATAGAAACCTTTTCATACTGCACATAACACATAAATAGTCAACATATTTACCCACCGAGAGTCTCTAACATGCTTTCTACATTGCTCAGAGTGAAAAAACCTCACCTCGACAAATACAGATATTCGAGAATGCAAATGTATCCTAGTAATGCTAACACTACAGGGTTCAATTAAACAACTCGTATATGCTGAAACTAGTAACTCAAGTACAAAATTATGATTTATCAAAAATGATATGATTTATCAACCCAAGTACAAAATTATGTCAAAATCAGCTCAACCTTCATCAAGTAAAAAGGCCCCATTATCAAATCAAGCCAACACAACTACACTTTCTAAAAATTGAGGAATATTGGTAGCAAAATATCAGTAAGGAAACTTAGTAACTCCAAGTAAAACTCTTTGAAACTATGTATATTGTTAGTCAAGCGAGTAGCAGTACCTTGGCCACTCTATTCCTTTCCCATGCCCATCATAAAACACCGGTTTAGGTTTCTCAATGTTGAAGAAAGATACTAAACTCTACATGCAAGTGTAGTTTTAAGCTTCAATTTATCAGTTTCCAAGATTTTGAAGTTCACTAACTCTTCATTGATCAAACTATGGAATTCATTGGACTTCAAAATTAAACAGTGTATTAAGATTTTAATATTTCAAGTGATGAAGATGGAACCCAATTCTAGTCAATGACCTGTTCTGCAAGAGCAATATACGATAAGCTATTGCAAATGCTAAACCGCCTCTACTAATTATCTGTCTAGTCGATGATCACTCACTACTGTATGAGCAGAACCAAGCAAGGTGCTACATTTCATGAAATATTCTTAATAATTTTGTCTAAACTTAGGCTACTTCTTAGCAAATTATAGATGCGTATTCACCAAAAGCCATGAATTAGTTGGGGAACTGGGGAAGACAAAGTGGGAACTGGGATGAGGGAATAAACTACATTGAATTTCGAGGACTAAAATGGTCCAATATGACCCGCAGAAACATATTCAAAGTTGCAGTCATCACCAGCCACATGGGCTCACAATAAAATTACACTAGTGTCTAGCAGTCCGTAAGGTACCTTGCTAATAGATCCTTCCCATGGTGATAAAAAAGAAAAGTAGCATCATTTGAAGACAAGACAAATGATCTGGTTTTTGTTAAAGACAAATGGAAACATAAATCATGTCGGTAATTACATAGAAACTTCTAGATTGTAGTGCAGTTTCCTATAGAAACTACCAGTTTCCATAAAATGATACTAATAACTAACTACAACACTAATAACAAGCAATATCAAAACACTAGACTATAAATTTGGATCCTTAAAATTATATTTCATAAAATGTTAAGAGGTAGTCGGTATTTCCCTCAAACTACTGGGAAAGCTCTAATTTCCCTTGATGTTGCCTGCATATACTTAATGGATTCCATGTATAAACGAGAAGAGGCACTAACATATGCATCACATTCGTCTGCCAAAGTAATGCCGAGTCACTAACAGAATGCACAGCAAACAAAGCAATATAGCTTAACCCAAAATAAGAACCACTACTGTGAAATTAGACTGATGATAATATAAAGAAAGAATAAAAATAAGTGAAAATATATGAATGACTAAGAGAATACCAACAGCATTAGTTCGCCGGAATGTTACTGGTTATCCAAATTCAAAATGAAAAACTCAAAAATTATATAATTATAAGAATATTACCAGTTTATAAGTAAAGCGTACTCAGCGTACGCATCTTCCTGTAGATAATCATGGGTTTTCGTCTCTCCTCAATTTGAACTGATTCCATTGTTCTTGTATCTTCTTCGCCTAATTCTTTCAGTGAAACTAAGGTGTTCCTGTGAGGGAAACTTGAACAAGCCCATTGTTAAACTTCACAAGATTTTTCGAGGTTGAAGTTTTTGTGTTATAAATTTTGAGATTAGAATAACCGTAAGTTAAAACACCATCACTCGTGACGGTTAATAATTCTCTTATGCTGCTGTCAACCCTAAACTCTTTACTCCAAAACAAGGACTGATGTTCATCTCGTTCATTGATGCCATGATTATTCTTCTTCTTTTTTAATAACCATATATCATTACTATAAAGTTCTTCTTCTTCAACAAGTAGCCTGATTGACAAAAACCCATCCAAAACCCCTATCCTAATATTACACCAATAAGCATCTTGTAACAAAGGAGGTAGTGAAAGATGTTCACAAAATTTTTCATCAGCCAAACCAAAGATGATGATCATACCTAATCCTTTGTTCAGCCAATAAATATCTCCATTGGCAAAGATACCAGCTTCATTCCTGTATGCACTGAACTCATGAATATTGAACTTTCCAATGTTTCTCCATCCAGTGCCACTTCCTAGCGTGTATATGTGGACTTATACATGGGTATTCGACTTGAAAATTCCTAGAACTTTGTAGTGATTGGTTGAAGAAACATAACCAAAGCTGCTCCCCCCATAAGTACATTCATTATCATAAATCTTTTTAAAGTTCTGGAAGCACCGCATATTCCCCTGTGATTGGGTTACAAATACATACAAATCGGCCTTGAGTAAGATAGACTAAACCATTACAGGAACCAACAATAAAATGCTTAATCGAAGGGGTAAAGTTAATTCTTCTAATTATTATATTCAAAATAGTAAAACATGTCATCTTCAGTCAAAGCAAGAAAACCTAGCTTACCAGAATCAGCAGCAGAATGATGGATGATTTGAAATAATACTTCTCCAAATTTTGCAGACTGATTTGCATTCGAAAACAGATTCAGCTGCTACTCTACATAATATGTCCACTGTGATATCCAACGGGAGACGGTTGAAATAATCCATCAAATCGCCCTTGTAGAAAGAAGAAAGAAACTTGAAATACCCCATCGAAAACCCCTTTGTAGTTGAAGAAAAAAGGAAGGATTCACAGAGGATGGTTAACAAAATCTAGGGTTTTCTTATAAGAAATAGAGCGATGGAATTGGGAATTTTTTTAGTGTGGACTGTGGAGGACGAGGATAGAGTAAAGCAAGGAAATGAGTCGCTTTTTTAGAGAGAGAGAGAGGGGAATAGAATCCAGAACCAGAACTCGTTTGTTTGGATACTAAAATGGAACCACCAAACCAGATACAGTAAATTTAGTACTGGGTTAATTTTCCCAAGGTAACTTTCGGTAAAAGGTAAAATACACTAATGATAATTTATACGGTGCATAATGACCGATGGTGAGAAACAAGAATACACGGCCGGTTCCTATGGAGGAAGGCAAAAGAGTTGTTTTGCCATGCCATCCGTTTCTCCACTATGGATAAACTAGCAAAAACTAGCAAATCTAATATAAAGCGGTCCACGAGTTATAAGCTCAAATGTGTCATTATCCATCCACAAAAAAACCATAAAAACAAAAGTAACACAAAAACCCAACAAAACAAAAGTAACTCGCGGTTGATGAAACCAATTTTGAAATTTGGGGTTTTTGTATTAATTTTTAAAAATTTGGGGTTTTTGTATCAATTTTGTTTAAGATGGAGTTTAATGGATCCGAACATTTGAGTGGGGTTTTTATACCACAAGTTTGGTCACCTTGGGTTTTTATGACTAGTTTTGAATATAAATTAACATATTTTTGAGATGAGTGAGATCATTTTTTAATAAAAAAATTATTTGTGTGTGTATGGTGGGGTAATTGTAAGATTTTAATATATTTAGTGGGCTCCTTAGAAATAAAAATAGTATTAGAATAAGAAAAACTAGGAGAGAAGATATTTTAAAATATAAAAAAATCAATGAGCGGTGTTTACTAAACCGCTAGCGATCCACACTAGATCTCCCGGTGTAAACTAGATCGCCCGGTCGAGACTCCACTGCTCGGTAGGACTCGACCTGGCCTGGCTAAGTGGCATATTTGCCACTTTGCCAGCTCCATAGTGGGTGCATAAATGGCAAACTCTTTGGTTTTTCCACACCCATAGGAAGAGGCCTACCAAGTAGTACATACTAATTTGCACTCCAAATTCAATTGGTGCTCGACTCAAAATCTGGGTTGTAATCTCTAAGGGGAGACTGTTGAAATACTCATGAACTCTCTTATAGGGCTTCTGGAAAGAGTAAAGAGGGCAAAAGAGCAAAGAGATATGGGCTTAGACTTCAGAGAGAAGATTAAAGTCTATAGGTTATTTTGAAAATGGTAATGGCAGCTTGACTTGTTGTGGAACATGGCGGGTCTGCAACCATGCACTTTTAGTGCAATCGAGGAACCAATTTGATTTAACAAAGGTCAAGTTTCAAAATTGTTTTACTTGGTTGGATGCATCGCAAAATCCTCGGGAGAATCCTTGAAGAAATTGAAGGGTTTGGAACTGCATACGTTGAATGTGTGTTACAAGTAGCTTGTGTGGATCAAAATACCAACTGGAGGGAAAATGCAGAGTTTCCACAACACTGATTGTTTCCGTAACAAGTGCTTCCGTGGACAGCCAATGATATGGATTGTAAGAAAGTGAATGCATTATAAGATTATGAATGTGCCGTGTCTCTCAATCAAGGAGCAGCAGCAGCGCTAGCATTTGCCCACCTTTGATTCACAAGGAAGATTTAAATTAAAGGATAATGTACTACAAAATATTTTCGCACAAGCAATCAGGACAGATAGGCTTGTGCACATGAACTTGGAGTTGCATTGGCTGTTGATTGCAGTTAGCAAGAGTCTTTACTCAAGGTGATGCTGCAAACTTTCCTACCTCTGTAAATGGAACCTAACATGATATCCCTGGTGGAAGAATCAGAGCAACAATTAAAAGAATTAGAGATGATAAATTATACAATACAACTAATTATTGTTGTTACTCTCTAGTCATAAGTAAGATTCGAAGACCTTAATAATAACAAATTTTCAAGATCTCTTAGTGAGTGAGGGAGGGAGTGTGGCTTCAAAAAAAATAGGAGACGCTTCTTCTGTTTCTCTCACTTCGTACCAAGAATCTGAACTCGACGAAAACAAATATTCAAGAATGTAATATCCTAGTAATGTTAACACTACAAGCTTCAGCTGAACAACTCATATATGCTGAACAATATGTTTAACAAGGAGGAAAAACCTAAATAGGAATGATATGATTTATCTATCAGGCTTGCCAATCGAAGACACACAATGATAATTTTCAAGAATCAAACCCCAATTATTTGAAAAGTTTAACCTACCCAAGCAAAGGACTTACAAAACCCCAAATTCAAGCATCGATTAGGAGTGCACTCTTTGAATCTTATCCGCCGAAGCCTGCTAACAGGCAAGGAAGAAAAAAAAAAGAAGGTGTTGGCTCTTGAATGCGAATAATGATCTTTGGATCCTTTGGTGCAATAACCGAGTTTTGCATTTTGCTCTTTGAAATAGCCGTATATAAGAAGTTTAGAATATCAAGAACCAGAATTTCATATGAAAGTGCATCTTTGAGCGTCAATTTATCAGTTTCATGTTACTGAATCTTCACTGATCATATTATGGGATTCTCCGGAGTTCAAAGCAGTTTATGAAGATTGTAATTTTTCAAACATTGTTTGCAGGGTTCAATACAGTTGGAAAATGAATTCCACTCGATGATCTTTACTGGAAGAGGAATATACCTCAAGCTATTGTAAATGCTAAACTGTATCAACTAGTCATCTGTCTTGTCAATGATCACTAGTAACAGAAATAAAGCAAAGTCCTACAAATCTGGAACCTTTTCATGAAATATTAGCTGCTAGATAAGATAAATACAATCTGCTATATAGAATTAAGAACACTTTTGGCTTTCATAGGCAGTTACTAATTCTTTACATATCAGACAAATTGGCGAGCCACAATAAACTGCAGGATTCTCCAAAGGTCATGCACTTAGTTGGGAAGACAAAGTTGGAACTAGGACAAAGAAGTATGCGGCATTGAATTTCCAGAACCAAAATGGTCCAAGTTCAAGTCATCATTAGCTACATTAACCCAAATTATAAATCTACACTAGCAAATTGCAAGCCAGCTTGCTAATCGATCCTTCCCTTGGAGATGGGACGTACGGTAGCATTAGTTGAATACAAACTAATTAGGTTGGTTGGGGACCTAGCGGTTAACGACATACTGGAAATATATGTTATATGAGAGTTATCACAGGGAAACTAATAGTGTGAAATAAGTCACTAATGATGACTTACAGACATCATTAGTTAGAGTTTCCAAACAACTAAAAATCAACAATTACTTCCGAGACTTAACTAAGATTACCAGTTTATATGAAGCTTCCGAAACTTAACGAAGGATACTTGTGGCTTTAGCACACACTAAAGACTTCCATACATATCAGACAAATAATCAAGCCACGCCAATTTAGACATGAAGCAAAAAGGCAGTTTTTTTCCATAGGTCACGGACTTTGTGGGAAGAGAAAGTTGGAAGTTCCAACTTGGAACTACGACAAGAAGCATGCAGCATTGAATTTCCAGATTAGAATTGTCTGATATGACCTTCACAAACCTATTCTTAGTTCTAGTCATTACTAGCCAATTGACCCACCAATTTTTTGTAAAATTACACTAGCAAGTAAAAACCTAACATAAGCAGTATCAAAACACTTGTCCAAAATATTAAAAAGTATAATTGGATGCCTAATACTATCTATCAGATACGGTACGGAGTGAGTATTCCCTACTAATAGGGAAAGGTCTCACTTCCCTTGATTTTGCCTGCATATACTTATTCAACTCCATGGAAACGCCGATTAAGTCACTAAGGCATGCATCGCATTCTTCCACTGAAATAATGTCTAATCACAAACAAAAAGCAATCAAAGTAATAAAATCACAGCTATGAAGTTAAAGTTGGACCAATTATATCCATAACATTTAGGTTCGCAGAGAGGTTACTTGTTAACCAATCAATTTGAAAATGGAAAAAGCTCGAAAGTCTATAAAAGGATAAGAATACTACTTCCAAAACTAAAAGAAGATTACAAGTCCATAAGTATATGGTTTTAGGGTTCGCATCCTCCTGGAGCAGCTTCATAGGACAATCACGGCTTCTAGTCTTCTCAATTCCAATTGACTAGCTCCATTGTTTTTGTATCTTCTTCTCCTAATTGTTTCAACGAAACTAAGGTGTTCTTATGAGGGGATACACGAAAAATACAAGTCTCAAACTTCACAAGTCTATGCGAGATTGCAGTTCTTCTGTTGTGAATGTTGAGAGAATGACCCCGGTAAGTTAAAACACCATCATCCTTTGTAACGGCAAACAATTCCCCGTCGTGGATGCTAAACACTCTATCCCAAACCAATAACTGATGTTCCCCTCCCTCATTCATGTCATGATTATCGTTCCTCTTTTTCAATAGCCATACGTCGTATCTGTCAATGTCTTCCTCAAAGCCATCCACCCAATTAGCTAAAGACAAAGAGCCATTCAAAACCCCAATTCTATTAGCAGGCCAACAATCATTCGCACAATTATTTGGTGAACCATATTCAAAAAACTTTTCCTCGGCCAAATCGAACGTCACAATATAATTTGGCTCAACATCCTTCCAGTAAAGGGCTCCACTGGCAAAGATGCCATAGTCTTGCTCCCAACGACATCTGAATGGAGAGTTGAACTTTCCAATGTTTCTCCAGCCATTGCCACTGCCTAGAGTGTATATGTAGATTTGTACGTGGCTCATCGACCTACATATTCCTACAACTTTGTACTCATCGGTAGAAGAAACATACCCAAATCCGGACGTCCAAGAAAGCATATGACTATCTTTCTTAATTTGAGGAAGCATGACGTAGTCTTTGGTTATGGGATTACAAATACTGTATGTTTTTTCTGCAAAACCGTATCCTTGAGCAAGACATATCAAACCATTACACGATCCAAGAAATCTAATATTCCTATTATTCTTAAATAGAGGGGTAAAATTTATTCTTCTAATTGTCTCAATGGGTGTTTTTGACTCATGTTTCTCATCATATTCAAAATACCAAAAACTTTCTTCTCTATTGTCACTATAATCACTCCTATAAATATCCATCTTATCATCGATCTCAAAAGCTAAAGCAACAAACCCCAACTTACCAGAATCATGATTATTAAGATGATTTAAGTGCATCTTCGAGAATGATGGATTATGAGCAACAAGATTATTCCATGTTTTTGATACTAGTTTACAATCAAGAACCGATTAAGTTGGTACTCGACTTAATATATCTAGTATAATCTCTATAGGTAGAATGTTGAAATAATCCTTGATTAATGAAACCATTTAATCTAGTATATCTAGTATAATCTCTATAGGTAGACTTTTTATTAGGGTTTAACAAAATAGTGACGGTAACAATGGGAAGTTGGGTTTTAGGGTTGTGGAAAGAATAAAGCAGAAGAGAGCTCTGATTGTTGTTCAATACGAGAATAGTTTGTTATCTTCAGACACGTCGTATCGATTTGAGGCCACTTACCAAATTTCAGGGCACATGACAGTTTTTGGTAACATTTTGTCATAGTGGTAAACCTTTTGCAACACAGATTTTTGGGCCACAAGGAAATCTCGGGTTCGATGAGCAAATTTAAAATTATGTGGAAGCTAGAGTTCCGGTAAGGGCGATGCATAAAAGATTATGCAACAATTTTCTCAATGCATAACGCATTATGCAGTCATATTTTCGGATGCATAACAGGTTATGCATCCATTTTCTTGATTACATAACATGTTATGCAGATATTATTATAGGTGCATAACGTGTTATGCAGCCTTTTTTTTATTGGTTTCAATACTAACAAAAATTTCCACCCCACTGGTCCCACCACACTTACTCCACCAGCAGCAATAAAAAGATTCACATTTCTCTCCTCTCTCTGTAAAACAAAAACTCATCTCCGTAAAATAAAAAAATCTCAGGCAATCCTCCGCCACCGCCACCATCAAAAATGGATAATTCCTACTCATCGTACGCAGATTCAGGCGATTCCTCACCAAGATCAAGAGAAATCGATCAGAAAACCAATCATCTTTATTTAATTGATGATGAAATTAAGTTCTTGACTAAATCATCTTTTAACAGATAAACTTTGAAATGAAGAGAAGGGAAAGTAGATTTTTTAATTAATGAGCCAAGTTAAATACTAGATAGCACATTAAACTCTTTAGCTCAGAGGAAGATTATGGATCATGATAGTTTTCATTTGAAGTGAACTTAGCTTAACATATATAAATAAAAAAAATTATATGACGGACATTTCCTTTGGTTATCTAAGAGACTCGTTGGTGCATCTTGGAATGAAGAAGCATGCAGCATTGAATTTTCAAGGCTAGAATTAGTCATATTCTAAGTTCTGGTACTCTTCACTAGCCAGATAGGATTTTAGCTACTAGCTAACTGAAATACAATCTTTGTACAAGCAACAAGTTCTCATGCCGCAGTAAGAACACTTGTGGCTATCTAATGCAGTTACGAAATGAGATATATTGACGAACCACTGCAATTTAAGACTTGAATACTTGTGGGGAAGACAAAATTGGAACTACGACAAAGAAGTTTGCGGCATTGAATTGCCAGAACTGAATAAAGCAAGGTGACAAAGTTGCTAGAACTTTAAACACAATTTTAGCTTCTAGATAACCGAAATACAATCTGTGTACAAAGGACAAGTCTCGCTTCCACATTAAGAGAACTTGTGGCTTTTGCACACACATAATTAGGCTTCCTTACATACTATAAAAATCGCCATGAAGCAAACATCAGCAGTATTCTTAAAAGATTCTGGACTTCATGGGAAGACAATGTTCGAACTAGGAAGAATTATGGGTAGAATCCGGTAGAGATTTCCTTTTAGATAGAAATATACTACTACTTGTTTGTTTCGAGTTTGATGTTCTAACGATCGAATAACAATATATAGAGAACTCAGAAGAAACAAGAAACAATTAGACAAACAAAAGATTTCACTAATTCTTTGGAAAAAACTCTTACAGTAGTGTTTACCTCTCAAGAGCTAGTCATTCAAAGTTCTCTAAGAATAAGAAACCTGGCTGCTCTTTTCTTCTCTCATAAACAGATGTTTGTAGACTCTTTAAGAAGAAGATATCTATAACTCTAACCCTACACGTCATTTTATATATCACACAAACTTGTCCCCCAAGAACTTCCTAAGTTAGTTTTCTACCTAAATTAGATATCTGTCTTAAACTAGGAAACCACATACTTGGGAAACACCCAAGTAATGTTTCTGACCCATTTCAGAATATTCAAGAATTTAACGGAACAAAACTTAACAATCACCTCCTTTTGTGACGTGAACAAAACCAGCATCGTTCTTCTTACTTCTTCACTTTGACGTACAAAAATATTCTTTTGTGTCACCCTTATTCAAGGGCGCCCTCCCATAAGGGCGCTCAATTATCTAGGTTGATAATTAAGCCATGTCCAAAGAGGACATAGTCACTGACACCTTCCTTTCAGTTGTCTTGAACTTTCGACTAGAAGCACCACCTAAGCCTATCCTCCTCCTTGTCGCATCAGCACCACCAGAACATATATTTGTTAAACTTCTAGCACCACCACAAACAACTCTTCTATGTAATCTATACAAGTTCTTGCACCGTCTTGCCATAAAGATTACATTATCGCCATGATATACACTCATTACTCCATCTTTATTAGAGTGTCTCATTCCAAGTGATTCTAATCTAGGTAAACTAATTAGATTCCACTTCATCCCCGACACATGTCTAACATTTGTGATTGTTTGAGATGAGCCATCAAACAATTATAGGCGACTTCACCGACTCTGTGAAACAGCAATCTAGAACCTCACCGACTCTGTGAAACAGCAATCTAGAACCATTCTCCATGTAGAAAAACCTGCTGTAATATTCATAATTCTTGTATAATGAACGATTTTTGAAAACATGCATAACGACACTACAGTCTAATACCCATCCTCCCTGACTTTCAAAATTTGTAGGCGTTAATAGGACCTCATCACGATCATAATCTTCCGATAGCATCGCTAAGGCTACAATATCTTTAGGAAAGTTAGCTGAAACTGTCCCAAAACCTTCCTTCTTCGCAAGACAAACTGTAGCACAATGCCTTGCCTGACCACACTTGTAACAATCACTTTTGAGAACAATTCTTTTTCCTTTGTTATTACGAACCCTCTTCCCATCATCTACAAACGCATCTTCAGAAATATTACTAACCTAATCTCCCTTTTGGATCATCTCCTTTACAAATAAAGCATTGCGGACTTCTTATGTAGTAAACGATAATCGACTCATAAAGTTATGTGACAATGCCTTGTATGATTCTAGAAGCGTCCAGATCAGCTGTATAAATTTGTCTTGATCATTGAAATTGTCACCAACAGCTTCAAGTTTCGATATTAATGGATTGGATGCAAAAATTTGGTCCATCACCAGAGTATTCTCTTCCATCCTCATATCATGTAAAAGACCCTTAATAAAGATCATATTAGTCATTGTTTTATCCTTGAACAAACTTTCAAGACATTCCCATAGTTGTTTTCCTAATGTAACACTACGGAAAAAATAGTGATCTACAACTGTAAATAGACAACTTGTATTTTTTAAGTCGTAAAAGGTGGCATGTTTTACAACCTTTTCCAAACAAAAGTTGTCAAAGTAAACAAACATCCAACTCTTAGGACTAGAGAGGACCAAAGAGTAGTGATGAGAATCTAAACCACTACGTTTGTGTGAAAAGAGTTGCACAGAGTAGTGACTACCTTTAGAATTTAACAACTCATACCGTAAAAGTAGTGAATCACTTTATAACAACTTCCATAAGGGTTGTTGAAGATAAAACAAAATTATTTTTAAAAATGTTCTTGGTAAAGATTTGAACCCAGGCATACTGTATGTTCACACAAGTCATCAACCATCCTTCCGGCTTCACAATATTGGCATTTTTTTTTCTCTGATCCATATGAGGCTAAGGTGAATCGAACCTAAACCTCCTATGTCTAAGACTTGGATTTCAACCACCCTTCCATATTTCCATATCTGCTTATATTTTACATTAACATTTATAAAAAAGTGATAAGGAAAAAAATGTTAAGGAAAAAAATAAATGGACGGTTATGATGTAAATGGATGGTTATGATGGGAGATGGAAAAGATAAGAAGAAATGGATAAATAGACCTTCTACAACCCCCTTAAGAGTCGTCGTAGAGGTATAAACACTTCTGCTAAATTTTTCTAACTTCTGCAAAAAAAATCCCACTTCTGGTAATTGTTTCTCACTTCTGCTAAATTTTATTCACTTCTGCAAAAAACTTCTCACTTATGCTAAATTTTTCTCACTTCTGCTAAATTTTATTCACTTCTGCTAAAAAATTTGTCACTTCTGCTAAATTTTTCTCACTTTTGCAAAAAAAAATTGTCATCACTATTCAGTTTCAATCTCGGAACCAGATTGTTTCTCGAAGTAGACAAATTCAGTTTCATTTCACTTTTTAGCAGCAAATACAGTCATAAAGTCGCATTACAGACAACCATTCAAAGGCAGAAGAATCAACTACCAAGAAAACAAGCCAAGTTACGTTTGGGTTTATCCCCATAATCAAGTTCAACTGGAATAAGGTAGAAAATCTAAGAATATACCAGCAGTGTGATCAAGTTCCACGGGAATAAGGTGACATTTACGTAAAAGGAGTTTAAGTAACTTTTTTTTTTTTTTTCACTCTCATATAATTTATGGGTCATCTGTAGTTGCACTACATAAACAGTCTTTGAGCTGTTTACATCCTGATTACCAAAGTATGTTTCTTTTTTTGCTAGTATAAACGTGTATTCTTTCCCATTCTCATCCAAATAAGAGGTGAATTTCTAACAGTAATGCAGCCATTCTTCATGTTGACATGCCCAACATGAGTACAAGAAAAAGAATAACCATGCATGTGATAAGAGTCCAGCTACAAAGTCTAACAGACTAAAAAGTGCAACACCAGGAGACACAAAATTAGAAAGCTCTTTCAAATACTGAAAAACAGAAATAGTTGCATAGAAGTATTCACGAAAAAAATGGAGCATGACCATCGGCCAACTCCAAAGAAGTTACCCCAAATGATCAGAAACAAGCTCTGCAAGGGGTTAATGAATAAACACCGTCACTTCATTAACATTGGAATGAAGTTATAGAAATGAAAAGTCATAAGAATAGGTAGAGGGTCTTATAGGGGTATGAACAGTACATTAACCTCTGGAGCCATCCTGTAAAATGTGGGATATTGTATATATAATTTGAGTAGAAATTGCTGGCCTCACATTGAAAGTTAGGCCAAAAGCTAGAATTCTAGAGCTCCTCGCCCCTACCAATAAGAATTGAGGGTTACCAATATATTTGCCAACTTTACGTGCACACCAAACACCCGGGGTGAAGATTACTCACCGCTACACGTAACTTATCATGACCTCTCACTCCTCTCTTCCCTAATACTAAGTCCCTGAGAAACCCTATCTAAAACAATCTCTGAAAAACCCTATCAAAAACTTAAACTCTATAGAAAAATGATCAAAAAACACCGAGATATACAACGTACTCCAATACCATCACTAAAAACAAATAGATTAGAAATCCTAGATTGATTACCTTTCCTCCACTGGATAAAAGACAATCTCTAAGCCCTAACATCTTCTCTTTCCGTCGCTCCTAATTCTCCCTGGAAAAAATGGTGAAAAAATGCCATTTTCTCTAAAATCTAATCTCTCTAGACACACTTATTTTTCTTTGGGGTGAGGTTTCTAGGGTTTTACGTTGGGTAAGCTGATTATACTTCAAAAATTGATTTTTCACTCGGTTTTTGGTATACGTAATTAATCAAAGGCTTCTGGATCTATGGTGTTAGGCGGCCGTGGAGATGTACCTACATCAACGACAATAGTGACAAAGTTTCCACTATCTTGGTAAACTTATATATGTCATGATCATATGAAGTATGTGTTTTCGTATTTTGAGTTTTGAAGGTACAAAGAAAATATATTCCATTATTCATTAACAATGGTGATGCTTTTCCTTTGACCTCTGAATGATTATACGAAGCATCGCACTACTATTAATATATAAAACTATTTTACATCAAATAGCATGTACACCACAGAGAATGTCGGTCCTTTTCTTCACTATGAAATGATCTCATTGTGTTGAAAATTTTCATGCAAGGGTTAATCTCTTTGCAGGATAAGTGATTTAGGGTCTATTCATTTTATTTTGATTTTGATTCTGGGTTTCTTATTTTTGTTTTTTCAGTTACAAGCGGAACTAAGACTAACCAAGAGAAAGCTAATTTATATGTTCTCCTTCAGTGTCTTTCCCTCTTGCGATTTCTTTAAATTTCTCTTGCTTTATTCTTGACTCAAAAATACAAAGGACGTACAATTGAGTTGTTGCGTATGGGCTACTGTAGTTATGAATTTATATCGTACCTAGCTTTTGGTTCTATAACTCCAAGTGATTATGTTTTCGAATTCAAGATCCTTAAAATTGTTTTTTATTTTTGGAAAAAACGTTAGTTTTTATATGATCTTTATATGGTTGTCTCTGTAATTTAAATTCTTATGCACGGTTAGAGTTTATCGAGCATTGAGTACTGCATATATGCAATTACCATATCGTATTGGAAAAACATTCCTTAGATAATGAAAGGCGTATCGCAGAAAAAATGTGCAGTGCGTATCAATTTTGTTTCCTAAGATGATACTATGTCTCTTTGTTTCCTAAACCTTTTGAAGCATGATTTAGTTAGGTGGCTTCTTTTTGGCTTATTATGTGTCCATTTTTGCTTCAGTAACAATTTTTCTCTTATTGCTTCTGCATATGATCACGGATCAGCATATGTTTGTTTACGCATGACATGCCACTTTGAAGACGCTTAATTAGACTTATTTTTACCGGGATGCAGACTGCATTCTTGAGACTTGCGATCTTCTAATATTCTTTAGTCACCAATGTGTAAATTGCCATTCTTTGCATTCAATATATAAACCCATGAAAAGCATATACTCTCCCAACCCAATTATTTTCTTTGATTGTTTAGGCCGTATTGGTATTTAATTATCGTTTCTCACTTATTAAACCAGATTAGTATTAACTTGGAAATCTTCTTCCATATCTTAAGTAGACCAACATTCTTCCCAAGACTAAATAAATTCTGGCCAGGGCTAACTGCAATTTATGGCTTCATTTATGCATGACTGCAGATCATACAAAATGGACATGAGAGTTCCATAGGAAAAAATACTGCTTTAAGTATATAATCTATAATCTTTTATCAAAATATTCAAAACTCTCTTAATGTAGCAAAGAATCATTGCACTTTAGTTTATTTGAATCATTGTTTTTCCATGTAAATTTATATCTTTTAAACAAATATAACGACAACAGAGAAAATAAATTTTAACCTCGATTAATTTGTAAATTTATATTTTGATTACTAATGTTAATTTTGAAGTGTTATTACATTTTAGGTTTTTGGTAAGATACTAAAATGTATGATGTCTATTTGTCTTTCCAACAGGAATAGGGATTAAGGTCAAGTAACATGACGGAGAAAAGAGATATTGCAACTGTAAGCTTCTCCAATGGTTGGCATGTATGAGGTTTGTAGTAATCTTAATTCTGAATTTTGCTGGTGGGTGCCTCTAAATCTTTGATTTACTAATTATTCCTTGAACTGAATTTTCTATTAGTCCATTCTTGAGTTGAAAACCCGCATACTATTTTGTAATTTATTAGTTGTTGAGGCTCGAGAACGTCATAGCCAACGTGTTCGAGACCAGGATAGGGATTGACTTGGAGGATGAGAATCAAGTTACTCTAGAATTTTTGAATCTCCGTTGTGGGATATGATTGCCAATGAATTATAGTTTCCAGAATGATATCAACATTCCACCATTGGTTGGCGCAAGTGAAGATGAAGAAGAGGGTGAGGAGAGTGGTTTTTAGATATTCCACCATTGGTCGACATGGAGATGAAGAACATTGATTGACGCAACTGTAGATGAAGAACAGGACGAGGAGAACATAGAAATTGAAGAACCTAATGTGTAGCCGATGAATGGGGATCAATAATAAGAAGATATTATAGTCTTCAGTTCTAAGGAAATTTCGATAGTGCTTAAGTATACTGCTACAAAATGAACAAGTTAAAAGAACACTTCAATGCCTAGGCATACTCATTTATGAATATATTTTTGTCTTCAGTTATTGTTTTAGAAGATTTCATTCAACACATTGTTTTGATTGGTAGTCGTGTAACAAACATGACAACCACTTTGATCCCGTGCAACGCACGGGCAAGGTACTAGTGTTTCTAATTTAAAATGTGTACAGCATTGTGGGGTATGTTTCTGAATTCAAATTGTGTACAGCATTTTGGGGCATGTTTCTGAATTCAAATTGTGTGCAGCATAATAGAAAGAAAAAGGAAAGCAGATTTTCATGGAGAAAACAAAACACTTGTTAGAAGGAAAAAAAACAACTGACCTTCCTGGAGTTCCAATAAAAGTATTAGTTGAACGTTGCTTGCCTCCTTTGTCAAACATACAAGCTGACACAGCAAAATCCCCAAGGTTCACTATTCCATCGCTATCAAGTAGTATCTATTTCCATCCTGCATAGAAGCATTCCATTAATGATTCAATTAAGCTTTCCAAATAAATCACCAAGGAGCACATACCATTTTGCTATACATTAGAATGTGATAAAGAAACCTTCGTATATATGCCCGTTCCTAATGCAGGTATTCCAAAGAACTAACTAAGTACTTCTTTAAGGATAGTAACAATTAAGAACTCTTCAAATCAATATGGATCTTCATGAGGTGTAGACAAGAACATAGTTCAACACCAAATGATAAAATTTCTTTGATTACAATAAATGAACATAATGCCTTGTTTACTTTTTTTTTTTTTGATAAGAAGAGAGATTTATTAAGATAAGAAGAGATATTTTTTTTGATAAGAAGAGAGATTTTTTGATAAGAAGAGAGAATGCCTTGTTTACTACGAAACTCCAAACACTCTTCGCAACTATCAACTATGTATGGTAAAGGAGAACCTTGGCAGATATTGTCCTTGCCGGTACCCGTTGTAAAAGATGAGTTTCTGGTTTCTCAATGCATTCCACCTATAACATTTGAGAGAAAACCAAATTTAGATCAGCATACACAATCCTCTAATGCAAAATTCGCATCTGAAATAAATAGATCAGGAAATAGTGATACTAATTGCTTACCCAAGCTCCACCACAACTGCACTATCTGCAAGCTTTACCACAGCAACATCAAGTTCACTGACAGTACTTGGAGAAAAAGAATTGTT
This sequence comes from Papaver bracteatum, assembly GCA_023529315.1. Classification (NCBI taxonomy): domain Eukaryota; kingdom Viridiplantae; phylum Streptophyta; class Magnoliopsida; order Ranunculales; family Papaveraceae; genus Papaver; species Papaver bracteatum. The sequence goes on along the minus strand of JAJJWX010003911.1, from coordinate 130,692 downwards.
ATCTCTATAATGGGAATTATAAGCTTGTGAAATTTTAGTGCACAAAGCGAGCTTTACACTTTGCATTTCTAGGTAGCGGAAAATTATAAAATTGCACTATCAAGAACCAGAATATCATACAAAACCGTAGTTTAAAGCTTCATTTTATCAGTTTCCATGTTTTTGAAGTTCAATGACTCTTCATGGATCACATTATGGGATTCAGCGGACTTCAAAGCAGTTTATGTAGATTTCATTGCTTTCAAAAAAATAAAATTGCAGGGTTGGGTTAAGACGGAAAACGAATTCTACTCGATGATCTTGACTAGAAGAGAAATATACCTTAAGCTATTGGGGAGGCTAATGCTTAACAACATCGGCTAACTATCTATCTAGTCAATGGTCACAACTGTAACAGCATATCAAAGCAAGCTTATGATCCAAAAAATGCTGCAAAGTTTGGAAAATTTAGGCAATTCCTAAGCAGATTAAACAGAAATTCAGGTGCTAGAAACACAATCTGTGTCGTTTAATTTATGGAAGTAGAAATTTACTGAGAGTGGTTAGTTTTAAACGATATTGGTCTCATCGTTTCCAAAGAATATTAAAGCAATTTCATTCCGTTCATTTAGTAATTTGTAGTCAGACATGCATTAAGAAAATGTGGCATTCCCATATACATAAAAGATAAAATGACGAGCCGCAGAAATTTAGTACTTCGAAACAAATAACTGCAGTATTGCTTTCGCTTGCGGCAAATAATGTTAAGAGGTAACATGAATGAAGAAAATTGATACAACTATGAATGTAGGAATGAAATGTGTATTGCTATTTCAAAGATTCTAGGTTATTGATTTAATGTCTCACAACTGTGTAGACAGAGATATATTTTGTCTGGTATTTATATTAGTTACATAAGAAGAAATCAATAACATGAACGAGTTTACAGGGAAGACTAAGGCCTAAGACTAGGAAGTATACAAGACTAAGTTACAACGCAGGACTAGGCTTTTACAACAAATTACAACTGATATACAGGAAACAAACTTGGACTTGGCTTCATGTTGCTGGTGTTGTGTGCTGGGACCGCACACACTACAAACATTACGTCTAATACGTCTAATACCCCCCCTCAAGTTGGAGCCTGAGGAGAATCTGGACGAAGACCCAACTTGCTGGCTAGGCGTCGAAAATGATCCACTCCCAGTGGTTTGGTGAATAAGTCAGCGAGTTGTAATGCAGAAGGTAAATAAGTAGGCTTGATAAGACCAGATAGGAATCTTTCACGAACAAAATAACAATCAATTTCAATATGCTTAGTTCTTTCGTGAAAAACTGGATTCTCAGAAATGTGAATGGCAGCTTGATTATCACAATAAATTGGAATAGGTTTTGGTATAGAGATACGTAGGTCAGTAAATAAATAATGTAACCACTGTAGTTCAGAAGTAAGCCGGGCGAGGGCTCGATATTCAGCCTCAGCAGAAGAAAGAGAAACCGTCGGATGTTTCTTTGATTTCCATGAAATAGGACTATCTCCTAGCATGGTAAAATAGCATGTAGTTGATCGACGAGTTGTCGGACATCCAGCCCAATCAGAGTCAGTATAGCCAGATAGAGATAAAGAACTTGAAGCAGAAAGGAAAATGCCATGACTAACAGTACCTTTAAGATAACGAACTACACGATGTGCAACATCCAAATGAGCAGAACATGGGTGTTGCATAAATTGACTTAAATAGTTAAAAAAAAAAGTGATGTCAGGACGAGTCACTTGGAGATAAAGAAGTCGACCAATTAAACGAAGATAAGCACAAGGATCAGACAAAGGAGTACCAGAAGATGGAAGTAGTTTTAGATGTTGTTCCATCGGAGAAGGAGAAGGTTTAGCTCCTAAAAGACCAGAGTCATTGACAATGTCAAGAATATATTTGCGTTGACAAAGGAAAATACCTTTGGGAGAACGAGATACTTCAATGCCCAAGAAATATTGTAAGCGACCAAGATTCTTGAGAGAAAACTGTGATTCTAGTTTATGTTTGAGATCCTGAATAGCCGAGTCATTATTACCGGTTATAATAATATCATCAACATAAACTAAAACATAAATAGAGATTGCACCTGAGTAGAAGGTAAAAAGAGAATAATCAGCATGAGATTGTGTGAAACCTGCATTGAGAAGAGCTGTGGAAAATTTAGCAAACCATTGTCGAGATGCTTGCTTAAGGCCATATAAGGACTTATTTAGTTTGTAAACACGATTTTCTCCTTGCTTTTGAAAACCTGGAGGAATCTTCATATATATATCTTCTAGAAGATCACCCTGTAAGAAGGCATTGTTAACATCAAGTTGATGAAGAGACCAGTTATAAATAGATGCAATGGATAAAAGAACACGAACCGTGACCAATTTGGCCACCGGCGCAAAAGTGTCGTGAAAATCGATGCCTTCTTGTTGCGTATAACCTTTAGCAACAAGACGCGCCTTGCGACGTTCAATCGTACCATCAGATCGATATTTGGTTTTGAAAACCCATTTGCACCCAATGGCAGTTTTGCCCGGTGGAAGATCAGTAATAGTGAAGGTGTCATTGTTTTCTAGAGCCGTATGTTCTTTGAAAATGGCATCACGCCAATCTGGAAGTTTAATGGCTTCTGTAAAATTACGTGGTTCATCATTAGTGAGCACTGACGAGATGAAAGCACGATGTTGTGGAGTGAATTGAGAAAGGGATAGATAATCGGTTATAGGGTAAGAAGTAGTCGACTTACAATGTTTAACCGAACAAATAAAATCCTTTAAATGTGCAGGCCGATGATGTTCTCTGGCCGAACGACGTAAGACAGGGTCAGATACAGCAACAGCAGGAGAATAAGTTGCTGTTGGAACGGGAACAAAATCTGCACTTTGCAGAAGAGTGTCAGGAGAGGTAGCGTCATACAACGAGTCAGCTACAGGAACAGAATCTGCACGCGGCAGAGAAGTATCAGTATGAGATACGGAAGAATTGCGGGAAGACTGAGAAGTCACCTGAGGAGAACATTCTAAATGAGAAACATGAGTATCATGTGACGATTGGAATCCTGAGTAAGCAGGAGAATCGTCATAGAAAAATTCATCGTGAACAGCAGGTGTAAAAATATCCTGGGTAGGAATCTGGGCATCCTTAAAGGGAAAGAGATGTTCATTAAATACAACATCACGAGATACAAATGTATACTTGGTCGAAAGATCGAGCACAATATAACCTTTATGGTTATATGGATAACCAAGAAACACTCCCGGCACAGCTCGCGGATCAAATTTATTGGTTATCTTAGTATTACGAGCATAGCACAAACAACCAAAAATACGAAGATGACGATAGTTGGGTTTCGTACCCAATAAGACCTCATGAGGAGAGCGTTTAGAAAGTACTGGAGTTGGCATTTTATTGATGAGATAGGTTGCTGTTAAAATACACTCACCCCAATAAGTGATAGGCAAGTTTTCCTGGAAACGAAGAGCCCTAGCAACAGTTAGTAAATGACGATGTTTCCTTTCAACCACTCCATTTTGTTGTGGAGTATAGACACAACTGCGCTGATGATGAATCCCATTCGCATGGATCCATGCCTGAAATTCACGAGACAAAAATTCAGTGCCATTATCTGATTGTAGGCGCTGTAAAATTGGTAAAACAGGTAAAGAAGTACCTGTAGAGATGATATGAAGTTGCTTAGAATATTGCGTCGCAACATGAAGAGCAAAAAACTTGATAAATTTGCATGTTTCACTCTTGGTATGCATAAGATACACCCAAGTACATCTTGAAAAATCATCTACAATTGTTAGAAAGTACTTTGCACCAGTCATAGAAGGGGTAGAAAATGGTCCCCATATATCACAATGAATAAGCTCAAAGCAACGAGTAGAAGAAATACTATTTTTATTAAATGATAAACGAGTTTGCTTGGCCCTCGGGCATACATCGCAGGAATTAGAAAAACTAGACTGAATATAGTCATTTGAATTACATAAATAACGGAAACGATCTAAACTAGGATGTCCTAGTCGACAATGCCAAACGTCGAAGGACATCTTATTATTAAACAAAACTTTAGGCGATGTTGATTGAGATGTAGAGGCCCGTAGCTGATAAAGGCCGGAAGTAAGTTCACCCTGACCAATCACTCTGGTCGTTAGCGGGTCCTGAAAAGTGAAAGAATTATGTGTAAGAACAACAACACAATTCAGAGAGCGAGTCAATTGACTGACAGACAAGAGATTAAATTTAAAATTTGGGATATGATGGACATTAGATAATTTCAAAGTTGGTGAGAAAACTACTTCACCAATATGTTTGACAGTAGATAAAGTACCATCAGGGAGTTGCATTTGAATCAAAGAAGTAACAGGTGAGTAGGAAGTAAAATAGGATAATGAGTTACAAATATGGTGAGTAGCACCACTGTCTACAAACCAAGGTTCAAAGAAAAACGTATTAAATAGCTTACCAGCAAAGTTCACCCTCGGCTCCATGTGAGTATCCTCAGATGGAGGACTTATCAGTGCTAATAGGCGAGAGTACTGCTCAGCTGAAAGAGCAGGCAGGGAAGATGAATGCGCGGGCTGAGAATCAACAGCGACAGTATTAGCAGCAACAGGTTGTGGAGTAGATGAGGACGGAAAACCGTGAAGACGATAACAGCGGTCTCGAACGTGTCCATGTCGATTGCAATAATCACAATGGGGTCTGGGCCTTTTGTTGTGAGCAGCTGCAGGACGATTAGCAGAGGATGAAGCAGAAAAGCGATTCGTATTGAGTGCAGCCGACTCGATGCTGGGAAGAGGGGTTGCAGTAATATGCTGCTGTTCTTCCTCCTGCTGCACCATGTTGAATATGCGAAGAGCAGTTGGGAAAGGTTCCATCATTAGGATTTGACTCCTTAGGTTGGAGAAACGGTCGTGTAGTCCCTGGAGAAACTCCATGGCTCGTTCACGCTCAAACCTCTCAAGAAGAGATTTGCCAGCACCACATATGCAGACTTCGGTAGCAGCCACAAGAGATTCGTATTGATCCCACAAAGTTTTGAGCTTTGTGTAATACAAAGAGACGGACATAGATTCCTGCCTAATAGCAGCTATGGCAGATTTAAGTCGAAAAAGAATAGGTGCATTGGAGATGCAAAACCTCACCTGAAGGTCCTTCCATAGCGCATGAGAAGAAGCAGCATATAAGCAGCTAGCCATGATATCTGGTTGGCATGAATTGAGAAGCCAACTACCAACAAGATCATCACACCGTTTCCAACACTGATACTGCAACGCATCTTTTGGAGGAGGAAGAGAACCGTCCACAAATCCAAGCTTGCCTTTGGCGTTAAGGGCTTTGGTAATCCCTCGTACCCAGGAGCCATAGTTATCTCCTTGTAATAGAGGAGAGAAAAGAATCGTGGCCGGATTATCACTGGGATGAATTATATAGGGATCTAAGGGACGATGGTTTCCTACAGATGAATTGGGTTGAGTTTCTGAAGGATCAGGTTGAGTTTCGGTATGAGTAGGGCTGGTAGGAGGAGTTAGATCAACTGAATCCACCATTGTTAGGTTGAGAAATCAGAGATTTGAATGAGCGGAAGAGATTGAAATAGGTCCTAGGATGGATCAAGATGATACCATCAAAGATTCTAGGTTATTGATTTAATGTCTCACAACTGTGTAGACAGAGATATATTTCGTCTGGTATTTATATTAGTTACATAAGAAGAAATCAATAACATGAACGAGTTTACAGGGAAGACTAAGGCCTAAGACTAGGAAGTATACAAGACTAAGTTACAACGCAGGACTAGGCTTTTACAACAAATTACAACTGATATACAGGAAACAAACTTGGACTTGGCTTCATGTTGCTGGTGTTGTGTGCTGGGACCGCACACACTACAAACATTATGTCTAATACGTCTAATACTATTAATTTCTGAAATTGTGCCTGTGTATACTTATATGACTCCCGCATATGACGAAAATAAGCCACTAAAAGCATACATTAATTGTACTCTTTCTTTCAGATAACGGCAAGTCACTAACAACATGCAAACTTAAAGAAGTAATACATAAAAACAAAATAACAGTAGTCTCATATATTACTAGCCAAGACAATGTCAAGCATTCAGGTTCCAAATCAAGCTCATCAAAGATTACCAGTTTATAAGTACGTGTATCCAGGGTTCACATCCTCCTGTAGCTGCTCATCGCCTATTGTCTTCTCAATTTTAATTGATTCCATTATTCTTGTACCTTCTTCCCCTAGTTCTTTCAAAGAAACGAAGGTGTTCTGGTGAGGGGATACCCGAAGGTGACTATTCTTAAACTCCACAAGCTTTTTCGAGGTTGAAGTTTTTGGGTCGAAATGTTGAGATAGTGATAGTCGTAAGTTAAAATACCATCACTGTTTGTAATTGCTAATACATCCCTATCACCAGTCCTAAACTCTTTAGACCAACCAAATGATTGACAATCGTTTCGCTCTTTCTTCTCATGATTATCATTCTTCTTTCTAAATAGCCATACGTCATCAACACCGTCTCCAAAGTTGGCTATCATTGTAGAGAAAAACAAAAACCCATTCAAACCCCTATCTTGTAATGACGCCATTCATTGTCTTGCGGCAAAGGAGGTGGTGAAAGATTTTTACGAAACTTTTCCTCAGACAAATCGAAGGTAACAATTGTGTCTAATTCTTCATCCGGACAATAAAATGCTCCATTGGAGAAGGTACCAGCATCATCAAAAATATGGATACTTTCAAAATTAAAGTTCCCAAGGTTTCTCCATCCACTGCCAGAGCCTAAAGTGTACATGTGGAGTTCTAAATCGGTCATGGAATTATACATGACTGATGAACACAAATTCTTCTTAGTCAGGGTTTTAAGAAATTGGGGCTTCTCACGGCGGAAAAGAGTAAAGCAGAAAAATAAAAAAGAGAGTTTGGACGGTCGGAAATGAGAAGATTGGACTCAGTTATCTTTACAGTTCACACACACATTTTATATTTGGGGCAGCCATATCTTAATGTGGGATGGGCCAATAAAGCACATCATCTGTGATTCTGTATCCATACGGGTAACATTTCCCCGTATTATCCGATAGTATTTTATATCAGCATTGCGTGCTTGCACATAACAGGCAATGAGGCAAACAAATTCTAACATGCTTTCTACATCATTTAAAGAATCTGAACTCGACGAAAACAAATATTCAAGAATGTAATATCCTAGGAGCAAAAAGCTAACATATGCTGAAAATTTTGTTTATCTAGGAAAAAGCTAAACAACATTGATATGATTTACAAAATACTATTATACTTACAGAAAGACGAGCTCTGTACTTTTGCTACTCTGAAACACATTCTTCTTTATCCCATTAACCCGTTAAGAACTTCTTACCCATAAAACACAAACTTCAACCCTTCTTTGAAGATGGAGATCAGATTCTACACAATGATTTTTAGGGGAAGAACGATATAACATAAGGTGTATAGAGCTGTCCAGTCAATGATCATCACTACTGTAAGATCAGAATAAAGTAAGGTGCTATAAATGTTGCAACCTTTCATGAAATATTCTTATTAATTTTCTGATGCCGCATTAAGAACACTCGTGGTTTTCCTACGCAGTTACGAATTCCGTACATAATTTGGCTGGTTGTAGACCTAGTGGTTAACGACATAATTCTTGGTCATCACAGAGAAACTAATAGTACAGTTTCCCATTGAAACTACAAATTTCTGTAAATACGAAGAAGCTACAACAAAAGCATAACCAACATCAAAACACTAAGCGAAACTATAAAAACGTTGAATTTGGATTCCTTACTACTTAAAAAGCTCTCACTTTCCTTTGATTTTTGCCTGCAGATGTTATTCGAATTTGAAGTTAAAAAAAAAAAAAAAGGTCATCGAGGTATATAAATCACAATCTTGCCTTAAAATAAGCGTAGTCATTGACAAAATGAAAAATTAACAAAGCACTATAGCTTAACAAGAAAAAAAAAATATAACAGGACCGATGATATAAAGACAGATTAAAAATTTATAATGATTAACTCACTGAGATTAATGACAACAGCAGTAGGTTCACAGAAAGGTTGTGATTCAACTTCAAAATGATACTTAAAAAGTTCATAGAATGATGAGAATATTACTCCAAAACTCAATGAACATTAATAAGCATATATATTAAAAGTTTGCATCCTCCTGTAGCTGCTTGAAAGGCTAATCACGGCCTTTTGCCTCCTCAATTTCAACTGACTCCATTGTTTTTGTATCTTCTTCACCTAATTCTTTCAACGAAACTAATGAGCTCTTGTGAGGAACTACTTGAAGAAGCGAATTCTTAAAGTTCTCAAACCTTCTTATCACGGCTGAAATTTGTGTGTCATAAATAGTGAGATAGCCATAGACGTAAGCTAAAATACAATCACTCATCGTAACGGCTAATAATTCGCTATTGTCAACCCTAAACTCTTCATTCCAAACCAATGACTGACAATTGTTTGGCACTTTCATGTCACAGTTATCGTTCTTGTTTTTTAGAAGCCATATATCATGAAATCTAACTCCTTTGTCAACTAGACCAATAGAATAATACAAAAACCCATTCAAAACCCCTATTCTATTATTCTTCCAATAACTGTATTGTGGTAAAGGAGGGGGTGAAAGATGCTCACGAAACTCTTCCTCAGCCAAATCAAAGGTGATGATAGTTTCTAATTTTTTGTCCAGCCAATAAAGAGCTCCATTGGCAAAGACAGCATTTTTCTGGGAATTTAGGCTGGATGCTAAATAGAACTTCCCAAGTTTTCTCCATCCATTGCCGCATCCTAGAGTGTATATGTAAACTTCTATAAAACCGGTGCTGTATGACTCGTATATTCCCATAACTTTGTACTCATTGGTTGAAGAAACATAACCAAAGTTGTACTTCCCATACAAATAACAATTATCTCTTGCAAGTTCCGGAAGCATAACATATTCCCTGATGATTGGGTTATAAATACAAACAGATGGCCGATAGTAGTCAGCCAGGCAGATTAACCCATTAATTGAACCAACAAAATTAGTACACCTAAAGGGAGATGCCAAACTAATTCTTCTAACTATCTGAATGAATGTTTTTGACTCATTATGATTCTCATTATATTCAAATTAAATAGTAAAATTTGCCATCACCTGTAAAAGCAATGAAACCCAACTTACCGGCATCATTAGTAGCAGAATCAAAAGGATGATGGAGTTGATGAAAGTGCATCTTGGAGAATGATGGATTATGAACAAGATTATTCCATGTTTTCGATACCAATTTACAATCGACGACTGATTAAGATGATAATCAAGTTAAAATGTCTAATGTGATCTCCAACGGGAGGATCTTGAAGTAATCCATGAACGATGACCCTTTTTTATCTTTTTTACCTTGAGATAAACAGATATTCTTCTTAGCTGACACTCTAATTAGGGTTTAAGAAACTGACACTCCAATTAGGGTTTAAGAAACAATATATATATAGAAGAATGTATTGTTATTCACACACACATTCTAAATTTTGGTAACCATATCCATGTGGGACGTGCCAAAATACACAGATATACACCATTTCACATAGTACCTAATGAAATATGGTGCATAAAGTTAGTTGGATATACAATCCAAAAATATTTGATTGGCCGATTGCAAAAGAAGTTGCTCTCAGAGCCTCAGTCCGTAGAGAGAAGTTGTTTCGTTGATCAAATAAGTATTTCAAGTTATGAAATAGATTTGTTCATAACAAGAGAAAAACAAAAGAAGCACTGTTGCAATACGGAAACATACCCTGAGTTAATAAATTACTTGGCAGAAGTGACTCAATCCATCTACAGTTTGAGTTGGCCTAAAAAGAAAACCATTACCCAAAATTAAGATCAGGTTTTTGCTTTACATTTACAACTACACATGTGTGTGGTGCCGACATCTAGGGTTAAGGTCTAGTGGTTCACAAAAACATTAAAGTGATGAAGATTGAAGACGACGGAGATAAAGGCGAAGTAGGTATGTACTTTGTGAAAATTGTCTATGCCTCGGAGACGGAAGATTTTGCTTATATCTGTAAAGCGGAAGATGGACAGCCTGCTTTGCAGGATGTGGCTCTAGAGTGCTCTAGAACGCTTATCCATATTTCTGGGTGGATATATGAGGAAGACTTTCCTTACTATAGAGAGGCTTAGAGGTTTGGAAGCAACTTGAACGCTTCAGGCGAGTTCTCATGCGGATGGAAAATCTTTTTTTCTCTCAAATGCTGATTAATGTACGGGATAGTGTCAAACTTGCTGAGAAGCATGGATTTTCTGTACTTAAGTTCCAATGCAATTCGTTTTAACATTATCCGTCTCATTGATCAACTATGGAACTGCGGTAATGTTAAATATAGATATGTTAGGATCTGAGCTTGGTGCATCTTGTGCGTGAAATTAAAGCTCAGTCACCCAACATCTACAAGATATATTAGGATGTCCAAAGGGTTTGAATAATATAGCTGAGCATTATCTGGTTTAAATAGGAAGAAGGAACAACAGACCTAAAGTTGGGAACAGGAAGTAATGACTTTCCAGACAATTCAATCAGACCCCAAGAGCTAAATTAAAGATATTCATTGGGAATATGCGCATGGTAGGATGTACAACCATAAGTACCAGGGAAACTGTAGGATAAACGAAAGTACGAAAATATTAAGGAATTGGGCATAACAGTCAAACGAGGTGTGTTTGATAGATCTTGTTTGATTTTTTCGAAACAGCAAAATTCATACCAAGAGCGCTAAGAAAGCACAAGAAAACAAGAACTACAAGAGTTACAAAAGTTGCATGACGGGATTACATGTTTTCTTGAATTGTTTGATTATTACGTGATGTTTTTCATTGATTGTCACCTGCTTATAAGGATGCCACTCTGAATCTTGCATATTCTTTTGCCACGACGAGCATAGCTCATCAGGTTTTGTTTCCCATTCTAATAAAGAAATTCACGATGCAAATATCTTAAAATGGTTTGTCATTCAGCTACGGACAGAAGGAGCATAAATAATATAGTCCATTAAGAAAACAAAGCATAACTTTTAAGACAAATTTTAGTACCAATTTTCTTCGTTAACGCATGCCTGAGTGGAGACTTGCCAGTAGCTAGGGATCTTGTTTTGTTCTAACTTCATGTTTCGTTCTATCAATGAATCCCGTTAGATAAATCTCGTTCATCCAGTAACAGCTTTCAATTACCGATAAACATCTTCATCAAAACTAACCATTCCTACAACAGGATATCTTGCTTATAGCCGCTTCACTGTTTGATGTTCGAGCTTCTTTTTGCTGCTGAGGCTTAGCCGATTCCAAAAGCTGCAAGAAATTACTTCGCATTAAACGTCACTAACATTCAACAAATCACGAAATTTTCGCTAGCAAGATAAGGAGCTAAGGACATGTTGGTGGACATTGTTTTTCACTGATGATCAGGCAGGACAACCATATTCAGCATCCATTTTTATTTTATTTTCAGCATCCATTGTTGCAGGCTCTTTCGGATACATTGCTCCGGGTAATCTTCTTTTCTGTTGCCTTTTTTTCCGCATGTTTTTGAATTTGATATGAATCTACCTTTTTAGAAATGTTAGGCTAATCTGGTTGAGTGGATCTCGTATATTTCAGAGTATGGTCGGACACTCAAAGTAAATGAAAAGGTCGACGTTTATAGCTTTGGGGTGGTACTCTTTGGAACTTGTTACTGGACGAGAAGCAAACAAAGGAGATGAAGATAGAAGCCTTGCTGAATGGGCGGCACACCGGTTTCTACAAACATCTTTGGATGCTTTGCTAGATGAAGAAGTGAAAGAAGATTGCAACGTGGTGGAAATGGTAAGTGTATTCAGACTAGGGTTGATGTGTACAAGTACATTACCGTCCAATAGGCCTACCATGTCAGAAGCATCGCAATATCTAGTCAGGCATTGTTCATCCCAAGAAGCATACGAAAAGAAGGCCTTGGTTACTGCTGATAATGATATTGCTCCTCTTCTTCTTAGTAGTCATTCTGCTGATTTGCTTTCCACCTACAGAGGAGGTTGTAGTAAGAAAAGGATTTCAGATGTGAATAACAGCGCCTAGGATGTTTAAAGTTCCCGCATGTAGGCATTTGAACAGCAGAAACTATGGTATAATTTGCATATTTGTTAACATTCTGCACTCTGCAATAGTATAGTGTTGATGCAGAAAAATTACATTCGCAGGTGTTTTGCTATTTTCCCAACACAGAAATCAACTAAATAAAAGAACAGTTTCACTTTCCATTTCATTCAGAACAAGAAAGAAAACAAATACAATGTATTGACTTGTATTACGCCCATAAATTACATTTACACATTTCAAGCCATCAAATATGTAATTTATAGCAAGAATGAGAAGCTACAAGAAGAGCAGCTCCAATTCCAGAGCCATCATTTGCATGCTCAATAACAACGGTTTGTGCAACTTCATCTCCGAGTAACTCGTTGAGGGTGCTCTCCAAGCAGGATCTGAATTCGGTGTAGTTCTCAAATAATCCACCATCCACGGCTATCACAGTTCTCTGCTTTTCTCCCTCCTTCACCATGTCTTTTCCCATCTTCATCAAAATACTCAAGATCCCTGTGGCCGAAAGACGGGTAGTATGTGTCGCAACAATGTCGCAGAGCTCTACAACCACTGATCTTGTTTCAAGGGAAGTATCAGATATCCCAAAGATGTCCTTCAATTTGCTTCCAACCACTCTCAAATCTCGGGATGTGTCATGATGCATGGCAGACATTTCAGGAGTCCTCAAAATGAATCGAGTCCTAAGTTTTGGCGGAACAATATCACCAAAAAATCCAGCCTCTTCAGCCATTTTGCGAAGGACTCTCCGTACAATATCTCCCAAATACATCCCAGAAATAATCTTCTCAAAAATCTGCTCACCAACGTTAAGACTGTCCTTGTCCAAAGCTTCATCATATTCAGTTACAGAAAGGTGTGATGACCGGAAGTTACCCGACTCGGTGTTGATTACCATTTTTCCTGATTTGGGTTGGAAACCCTGGCACTTAGGAATGGCATGTGCACGCTCTACATATGCTGCGTTTGTTCCAGTTCCCAAAATAACTGCAGCTGCAACATCATTATTCAAGTATTTGCCTCCAGCTAGTGTACCTAGCTATTGTATCGTTCACCAGAGCTGCCACACGCATGTCAATCCCCTGCCTTTTTAAGGATTTAGTTAGTTCTACCACCACATCGTTATCAACCGCATTATCAATGGAGAAACCCTTTGTCTACCTAATAAGCGTTCCAGATGAGATCGATAACTGCTTCACAGGGAATGAAAAGGTGAAACCCAATTCCCTCCGACTACCTGCAGGGAGGAAAAAACCTTCTCCTTCTGTAGATATAAATCTTGCCAGTTCTTTAGCAATGAAATCAAATAGTTCACCTGAAGTGGCAGTCATCAGTTCAGTAGGAATTGAGACTACAGTAAATTCTTGTTTAGATACACGCTCATCTCTTGATTATCTTCCACCCAATTGTACACGCAACATACGGAAGTTTGTGCCGCCGAGATCCAAAGCATAAAATAATCCATGTTCATCACCAGTAGGGAGATTATCGACATAGCTATTAAGCATCTTAAGCTTGGTACCACCTTCAGAAGCAAGACCATCATGCATCTCAGCAGCCATGGCATCAGAAACTTGCCTAAGTTTCTCAATTGGGGTAGCGCACTGTTTTTCAAATTCTTTTAGTATAGACGTAGCTTTAGTCCATCTTTTAGTATAGACGTAGCTGATACATCATCAAATTCACCACCTTCAAAACGGCATTGTACTAGAGATAGGAATGCATCATCTTCTCAACCTACACAAACAAATGCTGCCAGCTCCAATTCCAGAGCCATCATTTGCATGCTCAATAACAATGGTTTGTGCAACTTCATCTCCGAGTAACTCGTTGAGGGTGCTCTCCAAGCAGGATCTGAATTCGGTGTAGTGCTCAAATAATCCTCCATCCACGGCTATCACAGTTCTCTGCTTTTCTCCCTCCTTCACCATGTCTTTTCCCATCTTCATCAAAATACTCAAGATCCCTGCGGCCGAAAGACGGGTAGCACGTGTCGCAAAAATGTCGCAGAGCTCTACAACCACTCTTCTTGTTTCAAGGGAAGTATCAGATATCCCAAAGATGTCCTTCAATTTGCTTCCAACCACTCTCAAATCTCGGGATGTGTCATGATGCATGGCAGACATTTCAGGAGTCCTCAAAATGAATCGACTCCTAAGTTTTGGCGGAACAATATCACCAAAAACTCCAGCCTCTTCAGCCATTTTGCAAAGGACTCTCCGTACAATATCTCCCAAATACATCCCAGAAATAATCCTCTCAAAAATCTGCTCACCAACGTTAAGACTGTCCTTGTCCAAAGCTTCATCATATTCAGTTACAGAAAGGTGTGATGACCGGAAGTTAGCCCACTCGGTGTTGATTACCATTTCTCCTGATTTAGGTTGGACACCCTGGCACTTAGGAATGGCATGTGGACGCTCTACATATGCTGCGTTTGTTCCAGTTCCCAAAATAACTGCAGCTGCAACATCATTATTCAAGTATTTGCCTCCATCTAGTGTACCTAGCTATTGTATCGTTCACCGGAGCTGCCACACGCATGTCAAAGGCTTCAGTTAGTTGTACGACCACATCTTTATCAACCGCATTATCAATGGATAAACCCTTTGTCCACCTAATAAGCGTTCCAGATGAGATCGATAACTGCTTCACAGGGAATGAAAAGGTGAAACCCAATTCCCTCCGACTACCAGCAGGGAGGAAAAAATCTTCTCCTTCTGTAGATATAAATCTTGCCAGTTCTTTAGCAATGAAATCAAATAGTTCACCTGAAGTGGCAGTCATCAGTTCAGTAGGAATTGAGACTTCAGTAAATTCTTGTTTAGAGATACACGCCCATCTCTTCCACCCAATTCTACACGCAACACACGGAATTTTGTGCCGCCGAGATCCAAAGCATAAAATAATCCATGTTCATCACCAGTAGGGAGATTATCGACATAGCTATTAAGCATCTTAAGCTTGGTACCACCTTCAGAAGCAAGACCAGCATGCATCTCAGCAGCCATGGCATCAGAAACTTGTCTAAGTTTCTCAATTGGGGTAGCGCACTGTTTTTCAAATTCTTTTAGTATAGACGTAGCTTTAGTCCATCTTTCTGAGCTTTTCATCCTACGTGTTTCAATTAACATAGCTGCAACACATGCTTCTGCTGCAGGGATACGTTTTTGAGTATCACAAACACCCTTCATCAGCTTACTCAACGTAGTGGTTGGTTGAACAGTTCCTAGGAAAATTGGCTTGAACCGGGCATTAACAAAGAGGACACTCGACTGCCAAATCTTGTGATGTTTTTCTTTGAAGAATTTAAGAAAAGTCTTTCTGACTTTATTATTAACAGGCCAATCTGGATCTATTCTTCCTCCCGACATTTTTTGGTTTTCTCTGCAAATAAAAAGTTGTTCACAAGACGTACAACACAGGAAACAAGGCTTTTAAAGAAAGAACGTAATTGTAATATGAAAGATGTGGTTAAAACTTTGTGTATTATAAGATGTTCAAAGACTAGATTTGGAAGCCATTTCAAAAATCTTCATTTCGGATTCCCAATTCGTTTCTAAAAGGGAAAAGCTTTTCCTCTAAACAACATTGCTAATAGGTTACCTAAAATTTCTTGGGAAGTGTACGAATCCAATGTTTTGTCTTATTAGGATTTTGGTATACCCCGGATCAAATTGGTACCGGCATGAGAAGTTTAATGCGCATCCAACGCTATTGACGATCCAGTGAAACACACCCGAGAAAAAAGACGAGTTTTGGATTATGAATCCTGTTCTTGTTTTTGGATATGATAAGTCATACCCTGGATTCTGGAATATCTTTTATCTCGATCAGAATCGAGTTTGGGAGGGTGATTCTGGATGGTCATTAAAAGAACCTACCAAGCATTCACAAAATTGACTTTGCCTTCATTGATGGGTATTTGGAGAATGGAGCATGGTGTTGATGGAATAAACACGGTCATTTGATTAAGATTGCCAGACGTTAAAAGTTAAAAATGACTTTTGTTAGTATCCAAATAACTTGTGATGGAAAAGGAGAAGATAACTCAACTCCGTAACATACAAGAAAATAACTAATTAACATGTTTTAAAATTGGTGTCAACCAATACTAATCTCATGAACTGATCACAATGCAATATTTGCTCCTTCATGTATGCTGATTGGTACATTTGTTCAACTCTTTCACAAAACAAACTATAAAAATCAATTGTCCTCTTACAAAAACTTCTTTACCAACAGTGATAGATATACGAATCTTTACAACCATTTTTAAACCTGAGAGAAAGATGCTATCGGAATAAATATGTTTGAGAAATAATTGACTTACAGTACCTTAAGGTAAGGGTGATTAAGATATATATCTTGCAGCGGCGGAGATGGAAATACCACGGGCCCTGGTGATGAAGCTTCCTTTTCTGAAGTTGATAAAAATTGTCGTTCTTTAAATGATATCTTTTTGCAAAAGTAGTCTTTCTCTCTGGAGAAGAAATCTGTTTTCTTGATTAATATTAGCAAGTTCAGAAGTAAGGTCATCCAATTGCTGAGAAAGCGTCTCAGCTATACCTGCTACCCCATGAACAGGATCGATTATTCTTGCTCTTGCTTCGATTATCATTGACTCAGCTGCCAAATGTTGCAGAGGCTCAGCTGATTTTATCAGCCTTAAAAAGTTGTTGGCACCAAAAACTTTGGTGACATTCCGGAAATCCTCCTTTCTATTCGGAGGAAAATATGTAGTCAATGGACACTGGAGATAACATTTTTTGTTTCTATACTTGCATGCTCCACAGGATTTTTCATTTGAAGGTGCAGGTACTGGATTATCGCGGGATCTGTTAAGTTTCTGTAGCATCATGGATGGTACTGCACCTACTGCTGATGATGTACCTTCTTTAGTTGAACCTGATCCCAGTTTTTTGACTTGCAGGTTATTTCTCCTGCGATGAAGTTCGTTCTGCTGCTTAGCCAAAAGAAGTTCAGTACGAAGATCCTCAATCCGACGAGATAGGTCATGCACAGTTCCTGTTAAGCCTCGAACCGGATCATCGATTCTCGCCTCAGCTTCCTTAATCAAAGACTCAGTCGCTATAGCTTGCTGGGGTATAGCTAATTTGATTAGTTTTATTACGTTCTGTGCAGTGAAAACTCTTGCAGCAACCTCAAATTCATCCCTTTTGTTGGGAGGAAATAGCGGCGCCAGAAGACATTCTGGTGAACATCGTCTTTGTTGATAACTGCATGCCGCACATTGGATCTGGTTGTTTTCCATTTTCAATACAAAATCTACAAAATCAAAATATATGTCTGTTAAAGTCATTATATATGAAAAATGAATTAGAGATGTTCATTAAAGTGCTCATATAACGTTAAAAAAAACTAATAAAATCAGAGCAGAATCATGATAGTGCACTGATATTTGAATAAATTACAAATCGAGCAAAAAAAAAAAAAAAGATATTTGAACAAAACAAACGAAACACTAAAAGGAATTAAAAAATAATATATATATATATACTGCGTTTACATGAAGTAATTCTGTGAAACACCTGTGATCAATTTCTCTGTGGTGGAGGTACAAATCTTTTGCGCCCGACCCTCTTTTTCGATCAATGAAATTATATTTTATTTGCTAATCTAAACGAAAATATGGAAGTAAAAAATTCTGATGAGGATAGAGTTGAATTCGAAAGGAACAAACATGTACATGAAAATGGATGAAGTTGAGACTAATATATACAAAAAATGATCGGAAATGAATGATCGATCATACATTAAAATTAAAGAATTTTCAATTAAAAGGGAAATTATTGAATTTACAGATTTTGTGGAGTCTAAATTCTTAACATTTTAGTAAACATCATAACTACTAGTAACGTTCTGATTCTTACCACCAGATAACTCCACCATTATGATACTCCTAGAACAAACGCGGCAATGAAAATTCTTTAATTCTTCACGAAACTTTAAATTTCTTTCCATAAGTTAGAAGATTTAGTAAAAGAAAAAGAATCCAAGAATTTATATTGATCCGCTTTTATATGCCAACCAAAAATGTCTAGGCAGGCTATCCTTTGCATCCACTGCATTAATTGTTTGTTCCGGCTTAGGAAACATGTTGATGTCGGACACCGCCTTTGGTGCCGGGTCGTCAGAAACTGCTATTACATTGCTAACTACTTTTGAGGTCACGGTGGATGCACATATAGTTATAGTGATATACCAAAATTGATACACATTTGCCATTCCAATAAATCTGTGTAAGAAATAAATAATAGAAATGTGTAAGAACAATAAACAAAATTATAGTAAATTCTTTTTATTTTCATTGGATCAAAATGTACTAGACTCAAAACTGGGGACACTGTGATAAACAAACACATTAATCCCCTTCAATAGTCGCATGGTTTTAGGCTTGTAGCCCATCTTGGCTACAAAAGCAAAACCATTGGCTTCGGCTACAATTGGTTGCTGTAGATGATATACATTCGAATTGCTGCAGAGGTGAGACCCCATCACCATGTTTTGCATTAATGGAAGCATGGTTACGCCTTGTATAAATCTGCATGGACATCGATTTTGACTCGAGGACCAACTGATGGCAATATAATACTAAGATATAAGAGTACATTTTCAACAAATTGCAGCATCTCCATGCTTAAGATGCATCGTGCATGTCCATGGACCATGACCAGCATCAGTATTCGCGTATGTGCTTCTCACCTTACAGGTATTCCATAAGATTGCCTACACCTTGTTTTAGTTTTATTTTATTTGGGTAAACAAACATATTCATAAACCTGCTTAAGCTAATGGCCTGTCTGTAGCAAACAGCTGCTTTCATTGCTCATCAGTTGGTTAGAGCACCCGTTTAGTAAGCGGGAGGTCTTGAGTTCAGTTCAACTCTCAGTGAAAGCATTAGTTGTTCTTTTTCCAGCAGCAGCAACCATTTAACTTACCTTTTTATTTGAAAATATTTGTAAGTTTTCTTCTCCATTGAATGCTAAAAAGGGAAAACAGAATACAAGAGAACTCGGCCAAACGTAATGGATTGCAACACTCTTCTCCTGAGCATATATGGTATAAAAATTCCGATAATATAAATTGATGGTTGATATATACAGGTTGAATACTTGAATTTAAGAAAAGATTCACATCATTATTGATCTAATATTTTGTTTTTTATTTTTCACCAAAAACCAAATACAAAGGTATAAACTCTGTACAATACATAAAAACTAATTACAACCCATAATTAAAAATCAAGATATTTTAAACCTGATTTATTTGGATAATAAATACCTAACTTTAATCTCTGTTCTTCTGCTCCTTTAAGTTAGGGTTTCAAGAGAATTTTCTTTTCTTTTCCGCCATTGTTAGTTGTTTTATCCTTGCATAGTTTTTAATTTGCCTCCTTAGTCTGAGGCCTATGTATTTCTTCAGCTGCCCCAATAAAGAAGGATAAGGGGTGTCTAAAAATAGTGAAAGTACTAAGGTCCCTTACAATTCTTACCTAATTCTAAACATAATTTTCCGACAATCAATTATATTCAACTGAAACTTCACTAAAATAATATCTATCTCAACAATAAAACCTTAAAATTTACTATACCTATGAAATTAATTTGTTATCTCGTTTGATTTGAATTTTTTTTTCCTTAAATTGAATATAGTCGATCGAGTGCAGCTATATAATTGTAGATGCATTTTACTACAAACTACATCCAAAGGATAGAAACACAATGCTCATCTCAAATGAAAGTAAACACTCCACATTGAACACAAGATTTACGTGGTTCGGTATGATTACCTACGTCCACGGGGGTGAAAGGATGAATCTTATTACTTAGAAGTGTTACAAAGGTGTTGCTCTCCGTGGGATTTCCTTACAAGATGCACTTACTACTCACTTTTCTTCTTCTTTGTGCTTACTCGAGTTTTTCTCCTCTTTCCCTCCCTCAAAATACAACCTACTTCTCTTGAAATACAAGTCCCTCTATTTATAGGAGAAGTTCTATACAACGAAATTAAGGTGTTGGTCATGTTACATCTATTTATCAGTTCTGTGATCGGGCCGGTTCTCGTCGTCTCATGTGGCCGATGTATCATGGCTCCTCGCCTATCCTTCGTTCGGGCCGATATTTTTAGGTGCATTATTAACGCGATGTCGCCCATCTTTTATGTCATCCTTATGGTTACCCGATGTGACCCGTTCTTCTTTATTCGCTTGACCATCGTTCCTCGTTTGACCCGCCACGCCTTATCCTGTCAGCTTTATCAGAAGTCTGGGTCAAGTCTTGTCCGACATTATTACGCCCGATCCACGTGGCTCCTTAAATCTCGCGCCCGATAATCTTCGCTCTATACTTCGCGTCTCTTCGTATTTGGGTACAACGGTTCTAGGATGTTTCCACCTGGATCTGTAGATAATTTACACCTACATTTATGCCCCTTCTTTCGCTCGTGTAGCAGACACGAGTGGAAGAAAGTCGTTTCGACCGCCACGTCCTCGTCCATGCCGCAGATCTCGCCATGCAGCGCCCCACTATCCCCACTTTATTACATGTAACCGCTGCCATCGGTTACATTTTTCTCTCTTTAAATAGCCTACTCCTTTTTTCTTTTCCTTCTTCTTCTCCACTTCTTACTTCCTCCATTGCAACCTTTTCTTCAGGATTTCTTCGTTACTTTGCGCTTAAAAACCCTAGCTTTCTTATTTCTCTTCCTTCATCTCCTCTTCCTCAATCGTTACAGTAGCTTTTGTCGCCTCAGCTTTTTTGGAAACCGAGCTTTGCATTATCTCCATTAATGGCTTCTTCTCCTTCCATGACTGAGAAAAGGTCTGTTGACGATGTTTTTTCCGAGTTTGATGCTCCTCCGCTTGCTTCTCTGTTTTTTCTTGAAAGTCCTTCTAGGTATGATGATCGCTCGATAAAATCTATTTTTGCTTATAGCTCTTCTTCTATTTCGTGCAGGTCCGAGAAAAGGGTGAAGGATCTCTCTGATGAAGAGTTCATTGAGCAGCTGAAGGAGAAGTACGATCTTCAAAATTACAAAGTGACCCTTCTCTCGGGCCGAAACGGTATCTTGAAGAAAACCGATATGAAGAAGCAAGAGTAATCGGCTGATTGTGTGGTCATCACCTTGGGTCAACTGGAGCTGGGCCTTCGTCTTCCCTTATACAACCCTGGTAGCCCATTTTATTACGAGATTTTATCCCAGATTCGGCCTTCTCGTTCTTTAGCTCAATGTACTGGCAATACTTTTCGAATTATGAACGAGTGGAGGGATCGCCGCGATGGTCATGGTTCTACCGCCGAATGGTCGACCTACAAGCCCGAGGACGCTCCTGAGTATACCGTTGCCAATTTCCTTGTCAACTATCGAGCTGGTACTTCAACCTTAGGAGATCTTTCTGGTTTTGCTGCTAGTCCTCATCGGGTAAAAACTATGCCCGAGGGTGTTGAAAGGATGATGCTGGATGCCGATCCCATCGGCCAGGGTTCCAACAAGCGAGCCCGTCATTCCAATGACCCGATTTATCCCCGAGTTCCGCTTCTAGTCTGAGGTCCGATCCTTCATGGTGACTTCCCGTTGCCTACTTTTCCCGTCGAGCCCTATTCTTTCTGGGTGGTTAATGATGACAAGGCTGATAAGGTATGCGCTTTTCTTGATTTTTATCTTGCTAGCTTCGGGCGTCAGTTAGTCATTTGTTGTTGTTTAAAAATCTCAGGTCGGCTCCACCATAACTATCGGGTCTAGGAAAAGAGGTGCTGGCACAAGGGTTGAGGAAGACCAGGGGAAGGTAACAAACATAATGATTTTCTTATAAGTACATGTATTTGCCCCTGTTTTTTGCCTTCACATGTTCTGACGAGACACTTGTGCAGAAACACCCAATGAACGATGATGATGACGCGGGCGATGTTGACCCTACTCCGCTGAGGCGTAATCCTGGTAGAGGTAAGCAAATTGCTAAGCCACCGCCGAAAATGGGCCCCATCATTGATATTTCCGATGAGGATGAGCTGTTTGGAGAGAATGTGTCGGGAGACAAAGGCGATGAACAAGGTATGGGCGACCAACAAGATCCCTCGAAGACGCCCGTCGTAGAGAAGATCGTTACTGATGTACCGGTAGAGCTTCCTTGTGTGCCCCGGATTACTGAGGGATCGTCTTCTAGTGCTGAAACTTCCTTTACTGTCTCTGGCCCGATCATGAACTCCTTGGGCGCGCTTACTTCCTCTAAATTTGTGAAGTATACTGATGAGAAAATGTTGAATGTTGTGCCCCGTTATGGCGACATCGCCCTGACACTTGACACTGTGGTGAGCAAGTCGTTTCCACTACACCATTTTTTCCGATTCGAAACAGTTTTTGAGCGTTAAGAATCGGGGTTGTAACGGTTCATGACCGTTACGAAAAGGGGTGCTACAATTTTTTCGCAACGGCCCACTAGCCGTTACGAATATTTTTTGTAACGGCCCTTGTAACAGCTAGGAGCCGTTACTACGTGGCACTGTCGTAACATGCGCAAGCCGTTACGAATTTTTTTTGGTAACAGGACGTTGTAACAAGTTCAAGCCGTTACGAATTTTTTTTGTAACTGTAAAAAAATTACCGCCGGTCAACCTTGACCTGGTCAAAATCAGTCGGCAATGACCAATTTTGACCGGGTCAAGGTTGACCGGCAGTTCATTCCCGTCCGGTATTGCCGGAATTCCAAATAACCACCTGCATACACATTTCATTTATCCTTCACAATCAACAATATTTTGTTCAATCAAATTCATCTCCATACAATCAATTCTTATCACATTCAAATGGATTCATATAAAAAAGAATTTGAATTCTTCTAAGTACCAAATTTTGTTCTTCGAAGTAGTCAAATTTTCTTCTAAGTATAAAAACTAAGGGAATACCCACGAATCCAAAGTTTAGTTCATAGAAATTCATATGTTCATAAATTCATCTAACTGAAGTTTGTTCTATCATCGAATAAAATTTCAACCTAAGTTTAGTTCTTACTGGAAAAACTTGTAGATGATTTTCAACCTAAGGACTGCCTTGTTCTCCAACCTTTCTTTTCCAAACTTGTTGTAGCAGAGCATTATCCAATTAACCTGCCAACCAACACCTCGGCTGAGAATAGAAGGTGGCAAAAGAGTTGCACACGAAATCTCGAGACTGCGATGTAGGTTCCAGTGGACTGCAATTTATCAAAAACAAAATGTGTATAAGAATACAAATCTCTATATTCTGTAAAACTTAGATGAGCATCTGGATTCTGATGGCCATGATAACCATATATAAAGAGAAAAACTAACCTCTACGAGATCGATAGATATGTTCCCTCAGCATGAGTTTTCATTACTACTAAATATACTCCCTTCTCTTTTGATACCTCCCATGCTGCTCGTTCTTCCACTGCTTTCCCATATCAACACCAATTCTGCAATTAAATCATAGATAGTACTTGTTAGAGATTGTGTAACGATTCACCTGCCAAATCAACTGGCCCAAAGATAATTTTTCATAACATAAAGCTACCTTATGCACCTGGGTGAAAGGAACTGTTGTGCCCCATTATCGCTAATCTGAAATTAAGCCACTAAATCCATACTTAAGGTGCTAATGAAGATAAGGGTCCATAACATTAAGGTTTTGAACAAAAGAAAAGAACGAAACAACATAAGAGTAATCAGTTTTACACCCAAGATATCTATAATCAAAACATTTTTTAACTAATTACATACTGTGAGTTTGTGATAGATAGTTATACACTATACAGTAGTTAATACTTTACATACAAACAAAAGTACATCCCTCTAGAGGACTATCTACAAAGAAATGATCCCAAAAGGTTACTGGCAGTTACCACTCTATACACAAATTAAAACCCTTTACTCAAATCTCAAACCGTTACTCAAACCTCAATCTTCGTAATCCGCCAACTGAGTGCAGAGATTCCTAGTCATACAGTAAAACCTGCACAATGCAGTTTGATTATATCTCACTTCATATTCAAACCTAACACCCTTGTAAATAGCACGAGGGTCTAAGTTTCGGGGTGCATAAAACATTCATCTTCGACTCAAACTAAACAACCAATCGCTCTTTAGAAATATAACAATCTCCTCTACATTTTTCTTTAAGAAACCATGAACCAAATTGATCTCTAGTAAACCTATAAAAGTCCATAAAGGTGCCTACTCACTGCAGTTACAAGCAAATTCCATATTTCAAAATAAACTCTAAAATCATCATACTTAACCAACTCAACTCTAAGTCAAGCAAAATAAGTCTCTATATATTGGTAGTTCAATATACGATAAACCCTACATAAGAACTAAGATTTAAATCAACATATACAAACTATTCTTATGTGTTAACTTAGAAGCTAAGTACTCCAAACATTAACAGTAGAAACTAAGGCTAATTCAAGTTGTAAATTGTCAAATTCGCAGAACACAGAACTGCCAAGAGTGTAGAAAAGCAGACACAAAAACTGCCAAGTTGTAAATTGTCAAATTTGTTAAGTATCAAATACTAAGTGATATATACTAAGTATCAGTTCATAGAAATTCCTATGTTCACAAATTCATCTAACTTAGAATGTACACAGAAACTTACTGCAACTTAATGACTGCCTTTTTCTCTAAACTTTCTGCTCCAAACTTGCTGCAGCAGAGCATCATCCAATTAACCTGCCAACACAAAAAATATATATACTCATATGTTAGAAGTATGCACAGAAAAACTAGAGGGGAAAAGTTATGAGGTTACTGCTGCAAGGAAGTACGAGAAGTGGAGCAGGAAACTTACGATCCCAGATGCACAAATCAGCCCCAAATCCATCCTTGCAGCATTCTTCATTCCCTTCTTTAAGACAAGAATTGACCATTATCCTGCTGATCCATATCATGAGCAAGAATTGACCATTACCCTTCTGATCCATATCATGAGTAATAACTAGTAAATTCATATCCACAAGTACACAAATAATCAAAACAAAATTTTACTAGTTACCAGATACAGGGATTATAACTAGAAATTCCATGCAAATTTATGCAAATAAATGATCTGACAAATTTTGCCATGTACCTGTTTAATTAGCAAGTGCATTTTAATTATTCTGACTATTGGCGATATCACAAATACACGTTCATGTTGATTACTGACTAAATATTTGGAAGACACTAATCTCCCAAGATTGTATAAAAACTAGTGGGACTTGGAGATTTGAGAGCCAGTAAAGTAAACAACAATGAATATCATCTCTCGGCTATACTGAATATAGACACACAAACTATCGTCATCATTCAATAACAACCAGAACATGCTGATAGAACATCTCACCATCAAAACCCAGTGGACACATAAATAGGTAGACCTTAAATCCATGAACCATTGCTAAGTGTACCCACAGTAGCAACTAGCCATGTTCAGCTGTTAGACCTTAAAGATATAAGTATCATCAACTCTTTCTCCATAATTCATAGGTATAACTTAGTACATAAGTGACATGCATACGTAACATAAGCACAGAGAAAGGGGAGGAAAGTGAAAACTCTTCTTTACATGGTAAATCTTAAAACAAGGGAGATGAAATGGAAAGAGGTTTTACCTGTTGTGCATCATCAACAATTCAATCTCCTTAACATAGTGCACTATAGATTTATTGAAGCCATCAGTAGGAGGTAACACCCTTGAACTTTCTCCTCACATGAGAATAAATACCCTTAGGACGTCTCCAGATTACCTGCAAAAGTTGCAAAAAAAATAATCACGGCTATATTTGACTGAATCGGAAAAAAAATGCTACATCAACAACTAAGCAACTACATTGTTTATCTGAAATACATCTATGGGTATGAAACAAAAATAATCGCTTCTATTTCAAACCTCACACAAATAATAAACTCCAACCTACCACAGAATTTCGTAACCGGTGCTTTGATCCCATTAGTGAGAGCATAAGTAATCCTTGGGAAAGCGCAGCAACCTAATCCTTGTCTTGAGCTCCATACTTCTTCAACTTGGATAGCAAGGAGTGCTTTGTTGTTAGATACATGGCCGATATTGATTTTAAAACCAGTCAAAGACAATCTCTTGAAATTCATTTGTGATCTAACCATATCAGGTGCATTAACCAAAGCCTACATACATACCAACATAACCCAATAGATTTACAACAAAATGCAATACAGATAAAAAAAATATCTTTAAGGAAAATACATACAAGTGAATCATCTTATTTTCACTTACCTATCAAGACATCTAAGCATGGCAATTAATTAGCACAAAGAGTAATTTTCTGTCTCAATCCTTAAAGTAAAAAAACTACATAACCTAGATTAAATCTTAAAATTTCCCTAACACAGAGACAAGTAAACTTGCCTTAAATTCTAACAGTACATAGCCTAAATCTAAACAAACCAAAAATTAATCAGATTTTTTTAAAAAATTAAGAAAATAGGGTTTTGTTTTTATACCAAGAACATTTCTAGTTGGTCTGATAAATTCAGTTCTCATATAGTAGACCCTAACTTCAACACCTGAGTAACCATCTCCAGCGAGATCTCTAATCAATAACTCGTTGACCTCAGCAAAGAAAACTCCTTCAATAACAATACGCAAATCAAAATCGAAACAATTGATTTCAGCATAAAGAAAATCACGAAAAATCAGAAATAAATGATACATAAAGAGGGATTGAAAGAGTATTTATATTTCGTTTCTTACTCATCTGTGTCGCCAAGATTAATCAGTACTAAACCCTAACTTTGAAATTTTGAAAACCCATGAAAAAACATAGATCTAGAAATCTGTGTTTACAAAACCTTTTTTTAGGAAGGGAGGTATAAATTATAATCAATGGTTTAGTGATTTTGAAAGGGATTTGGTTGTATCTTATGTTGCTGATGACGATGGTGGTAGTACAGAGGCGGTTGTTAGGTGTTCTTCCATGAACAGAGAAGAAGAAGAATAACGAAGAAAGAGAGAAAGAAAAAGATAATGGGAGTTTGGTGGAGGGGAGTTAGGTGATATAAACAGGGGAGGAAATATCCTATAGTTGAATGAAAGTTGGGTGGAAAAAAATTTGACACACGCTTGTATGACACACGCGCAAATACACATGTTACCGGATCTAGTGTGATCAAGCATGTGGGTGGCACGTGCAAAAAGTTAGACTGTTAAGATTCGTAACGGCTAGTCTCTGTTACGAATAATGAAAAAAAGTTAAACGGTTGCGTGTGCCTGTTACAACTGTGTTGTAACGGCTTTTGTAACAGAAAATTTCGTAACGGCTGCTGGGCCGTTACGAATTTTAGTTGTGAATTTGGAAAAATGGTGTAGTGTTCTGTATGGTTGTGATCCGCTTCCGATTTCTTTTTCTTAGTGTCGCTTATGAGTCAAACTATTTTGTTTGTGTTAGATTATGAACCGCGTACGCTTGGATGATTCCAATCGCCTTCGAGATAAGCAGTTGATAGAATCTCTCCAACTTCAACTTCAGAATGAGAAGGGTCGAACGAACGAGATGGAGATCAAGCTTGCCGACGCTCAAGGTATATGATCCTTCTTAACTTGTGTTGATTGAGTTTATCGTGCCAGTGTCCTGAGTAGGGTATCCTTCTTCCTAGCCGAGGTATCTAGTATAGGTATAGACGCTATTTCGGAGTTTAAGATTATGAAGAGAAAATGGGATATTGAGAAGGATCTTGTGGAAAATATTCGTCAACGAATGGCAAACAAAGACGACAAAATAGACCGTCAAACTGAGGATATTGCAAGACTTGAGGACGAGTTAGAACGACGTCGCCGGTTTGATTATGATCATGCCGAGATGGAAAACTTACGGGCTCACTTGGGGTCTTCTCAGCGCCTTGCTATTGAAAAGGCTGCTTTAGCCACAAGTTTGGAGCAAAGGATAGACGCTCTGTAATTGTAGAATCGAGACCTTCACGAGGACCACCGACGAATATTGAGAGATAAATATGTGGTGGAGAGAGCTAATAGCGATTTACTGGGCCGAGTGAGTGAACTTGATAAGGTTATGGGCGATTTAGAGTGGACTAGATCGCAACTTGCAGTGCTCCAAGCGTCGCGTAATCGGTTAATGGACGATTGGGCCGAGCATAAGAAGTATTTCCCTAGTAACGAGTTCAACGAGCAACATTATAACGAATTAACCATGAAGTTGTCCAGGGCCGAGGATGAGTTGTCCAAGTCGGTAGAGTCTCTTCAGTCGGTGTTACCCGCCCTGTCAGGTCTATTAGACGATGTGTTGAGGCCGCTCTTTTAGATCTAGATTGCGCTTTATTCTTGCAAAAATGCACCCGATGAATAACATTCTATTTTTGTGATCTTGTATTCAAGCAACAACTCTCTCGGGAGATGGATCTGGAGGTTCGCCGATTGAAACAGGCCGAGGTCGATTTGGGCTCCAAGTTAGCTGAAGCTGAGGAAAACGCTTCCCAGATTACCCAACAACTCGAGGATGAATGCGTCGCCCATGCGGAAGAGTTAGATCAGAAGGTTCAAGCTGGAATTATGGACTGGGTGGAGAAGAAGCGGCTCGAGGTCGCGCAGAGGAAGGCCGGCGCGGCTCCTCCCAAGGCTTAAAATTTCCTTTTGTGGTGCTGCGTCACTATGTTGCCCCTTCCATCGGGTTGTAAATCGCTCTAAACACTTCTCAACTTTTTAATTTC
The DNA here is from genome assembly GCA_023529315.1 of Papaver bracteatum. Lineage (NCBI taxonomy): Eukaryota > Viridiplantae > Streptophyta > Magnoliopsida > Ranunculales > Papaveraceae > Papaver > Papaver bracteatum. Next base: position 101,798 of record JAJJWX010003911.1, on the reverse strand, counting down.
CGCTACCTCGCTTGTTTGTTTTAATGGGGGTGCTGCGTCATCGATGGTGTTTGTTTTATTTTCGTTAGACGCTTCATTTCGCTTGGTCACATGACTCTTTTCGTATTTTCTTAATAGTCGCATGACGCAATCGAGTTCTTCTTTGTTTCATATGTTATTCCTGCAATCATTGTTCAAGTAAGTCAGTATTCTAACCATTTCTGTCGAACACACCCAACAAGGAGGGTCATCGGGCCCTATGCCATGTCCTGATTGGGGTATCTCATCACTATATCTTTGGATTCAGTGGAAGGGTTCCAGTCATCCTAGTTCTAGGCCCGACAATCCCGAGTGGTTATCGACCAACCGATCTCGGGAAAGTGGACACGCCCACTTGCGATGGTGGTGACCTTTCAGATGTAAGTAGGCCACCTAGCTGAGTAGACCTCTTGTCTAAACAACCTTTGGAACTGGTTTCCAACCACCAGAACCCTTAGGCTACCTCGGCACTTGCACACTTCCACTGCCACGAGTTCGAATTTCCAGGCGACTGTAAGGCACCTCGGCACTTCCACACTGGCGTTGCCCCGAGTACGAATGCACATTCGAGTGTAAGTCACCTCGGCACTTCCACAATGGCTTTGCCCGGAGTACGAATGACCATTCGAGTGTAAGTCACCTCGGCACTTCCACACTGGCATTTACCCGAGTACGAATGACCATTAGTCGCTCATGCCCTATCCCATACCCCTCACGGTTTCACAGAGATAGAGGACACGTTTGCTTACCGTTTTTTCGCATCGCTTGTCAAGGATGGTAGAGTTTCAGGAATCGGATGTTCCATGGTTTGATCTCTCTTGTTCCGTCGAGTCACAGTAGTCGATATGATCCCTCGCCCACCTTAGATTCGATTATATATGGCCCACCCCACTTTGGTGCTAGTTTTCCGCCTTTTTTGTCGCGCTCCCATTCATCCAGGAATTTCAATACCTGCTGCCCGCGATGGAATTCTCTTGGTCGAACGCGCTTGTTGTATTCCCGTTGTAACCTCCTTTGATAATTTTCCATTTTTTGTAACGCCATTTCTCTTGTTTCTTCCAAGTCGTCGAGTTTAGCCAAGATCAGATCGGATGACACGTTTCGCCTCCAAGCTTCGGTTCTTGTGGTAGGAATCATCATCCCTTCATTGGTAGAATCGCCTCAGTTCCGTAGGTAAGCATGAATGGAGAGAATCCCGTAGCTTCCCTTCGTGTGGTCCTGTATGCCCATAGGACGTTATATAGATCCTCGCACCAGTTGCCATATTCCCCGTCCAGTTTTTTCTTCATGTTATTGGCGATTGTCTTATTAGTGATCTCGGCCTTCCCATTGCACTAGGGGTAAATCGGGGTAGCTTTGCTCTTCCTAATATTGTAAGTGTTGAATAGAAGATCGATGTTCTCGCCCTGTAGTTGTTTTCCGTTATCAGAGACGATTGCAGCCGGAACCCCGAAGCGACAAATGATATGTTCCCAAATAAACTTAAAAACATCCTTGTCCCGAATATGCCTTAACGGCGCCGCCTCTACCCACTTGGTAAAATAGTCAGTGGCCAAGATCAAATACTTCCTTTGTCCCGTTCCGACATGTAATGGCCCAACAATGTCCACTCCCCATTTAGCGAAGGGCCACGAACTTATGATTGAGTTTAACGTTACGCCGGGAGCATGGATTTTCTTCCCAAAACGCTGACACTCTACGCAAGCTTTTGCCATTTTCTTTGCGTCCTCGTTCATATACATCCAAAAGTAGCCCATTGTTTTTGCATTAACCGACAAACTTCTTCCCGAGCTGTGATTTCCATCCGCCCCATAGTGTAGCTCGTGTAGGATTATATGGCCTTCTTCACTGCTTAAGCATCGTAGGAGTGGTCCTAGGTAAGATTTCCGATATAAGATCCCTTCTCTTAATTCTTAGGCGCCCGATTTGCTTTTTATCTTGTTCATGTCGGGCCGACTATTAGGTAGCTCACCCGTTTCTAAGTATTGATGTATTGGCTTTCTCCAGTCGTCTTCTTTGTATCTCTCGACCGTGCTAACGGACACCTTGATCCGTACGTCTGGTTTTTCTGGGATAGATGGGTTAAGAAGCCTCATAACGCGTATCCCTTCGATGCTCGGGTCTACTAGTTGTGAGGCGATGTACGATAGATCATCCGAGTGTCTGTTATCCTTTCGCCATATATGGCGGAATTTAATATCTGGTATTTGCTTGATGTAAAATTGGGCGAGCTCCCAATATTTTTGCAGCACCGGGTCGTGCGTAGCGTATTGGCCCGTAATTTTCCGGATCACTAGCTGTGAGTCGCTAATCAATCGAACCTCATGTAGCCTCATTTCCACAATTATTCTTAAGGCATGGATCACCTCCTCATACTCGGTGACATTGTTTGTCTCCTTGAATTCTAACCTGAACGAATGCACGATTTTCCTCCCCTTTGGCGTGGTAAACACCAACCCAAGACCCGATCCTTCTTTGTTTGATGCCCCATCAACAAATACTTCCCATCGTGTTGAGCTACTGGCGGCTAGTAGGTCCGCTGGCTCCTCTTGTTCTTCTGCCATTCCCGGTATATCTTCTACCTCGTCCTCATCACTGAGGGGGAAATCTTCCAAGAAATCGGCCACTACTTTCCCTTTGATCGCGGTCCTTGTCTCATATATCACGTCATATTGTTTAATTATGGCTCCCCACTTGGATATTCTCCCCGATCGCCCAGCACTATCCAAGACCGCTTCGATAGGCGATTTGGTGAGCACCCGTATTCGATGAGCTTGAAAATATGTTCGTAATTTAGAGGCAACAAAGGCTAGTGCGAGCACCATTTGCTCCATTCTGGTGTAATTCTTCTCGGCAGGACTTAAGGTTTTGATAGCGAAGTATACCGGCTTCTCCACACCTATCTCTATTTTTACCAATACCGCACTGATGGCATAGGGTGTCGCGCATAAGTATAGAGTGAGAATTTCTGACGGCTCGGGACTTTGAAGAACCGGGAGGCTAGCTAGATGTAGCTTGATATTTTGAAAGGCCTCTTTGATGGCGTCCGTCCATCGGAATTTTTCTCCTTTCTTCAAGATGTCGTAAAATGCCTTGCATTTATCCGATGACCGTGATACGAATCTCCCCAATGCGGCTATGCAACCGTTTAGTTTCTGCACGTCTTTTACCGTTGCGGGGGATGTCATTTCAAGGACGGCTCGTACCTTCTCGGGATCTTCTTATATTCCCCTGGGGGTGATGATGTAGCCTAGGAATTTCCCCGACGTGACCCAGAAGTCGCACTTGGCCGGATTAATTTTCATTTTGTGTTTCCTCATTGTCTGAAAAATCTCTCGAAGGTTTGGGACGTGGTTTTTTGATTTCCGACTCTTAACTAACATGTCATCCACGTAAACTTCTATGGTATCGTGAATCTTGTCTTCAAACATGTCGCCTACCAATCTCTGGTATGTAGCCCCGGCATTCCTAAGTCCGAATGGCATCTTGGTGTAACAATACAATCCTCTTGGTGTGAAGAAGGAAGTGTGTTCCTGGTCCTCGGGCGCCAATGGTATTTGGTTGTAGCCCATGTATCCGTCCATTAAGGTCATCGCTTCGTATCCCACTATTGATTCTACTAGTTGATCTATGCTGGGAAGGGGGAAACTTTCCTTCGGGCAGGCCTTGTTCAAGTCGCTAAAATCAATACATATTCTGACTCCCCTTTTCTTTTTCGGTACCACGACCATGTTAGATATCCACTGTGGGTAGTGGGACTTCCTTATTATTCCGGATTCTTGTAACTTCTTCAGCTCGACCTCGACCGCCGCTTGTAACTCTGGCGCGACGCGCCTCATTTTTTGTCTAACCGGTTTGAACCTCGGATCAATTTTTAAGTGGTGACAGCAGACCTTCGGGTCAATACCCTCCAAATCATGCACTTCCCAAGCGAATGCATCCAGGTTTTCTTTTAATAGCATCGTGAGTTTACTTGCTTGTTCGTCCGATAGTAATGCCCCGATCCTCACTATCTTGGGTTCTTCTATCGTTCCCAAGTTTACTTCTTTAGTCGTCTCGACTGTCGAGAAGTTTGACTTGGTATCCCTGACTGGGGACGCTTCCTTTAATTGCTATAAAGGGTCTTGTTCTCGAGTTTCGTGTGCCAGGACCGCTTGTGAAATCACCTCCTCCAATTCTTTTTCCACCTTCACTTCCTTTGCTTTGTTCTTTTCTTTCCTTTGCCGAGCTCGCCGTTCTTCATTTATTTCTATATCAACTTTCATGCATTGTCGTGCCGCCTGGGAGTCGCCCACAACTTCCGCTATTCCCTTGCAAGTCGGGAATCTTAACCTTTGATGGTTCGCCGATGCTACTCCCTTAATCCCAGCAATCCATGGGCGCCCGATAATGGCCTCATAAGGTGAGGCAACGTCGACTACACAAAAGGTGGTTAGTGTGTCGAGGTAGCCACCACCATCTGAAACCCTCAAAGTTACTTCGCCCTTTGGGATGGTTACTGTGCCGTTAAAGCCGTAGATGCGATATGTTGATGGGACGAGCATGTCGTATGAGAGTTTCATTCTTCGGAACGTGTCGTAGAATAGCACCTCGACTGAACTTCCGCTATCCACGAGAATCCTTCTTACTCCCCACTTTTCAATCAATAGCGTGATGACCAGCGGATCACTGTGTGCTTGTCCGTTTGCTGGGACATCCTTAGCCGAGAACGAAATGGGCAGTGTCATCCAAGGTTCCATTGGAAGGGACTTGGCTACGCTAAATATCTCTTTACCCTCACGATCCCTTTTATGGATCCTGGTGTTGACTTCTGGATCGAGGGTGTAGTTTTGCTTAGCCGAATGTGAAATGGTGCTTACGAACTGACTCACCCTATCGATGCGGACTTGATGAACTGGTGCATCGGGTGTTGCTTCCGGACGAGGGGGGTTTCGGACATACTGCCTCAAATATCCATCGCGGATGAGGTGTTGAACAATATCTTTCACTTCTCGACAGTTATTGGTGGAATGGCCCCTATATTGATGGTAGTGACAGTATTCGGGATGATCTCGGGTCTCTTGGAACTGTACTCCCCTCGATGCTGGGTAGTTGATGTCGTTTCTCTTATCAACTTCCTTGAAAAACTCTTCCAAAGAAGCGTTTAGAGGGGTATACGACCGGGTTTCCTTCTTTGGCTTCTTCCCTTTGGCCATCCATTCCCTCTTCTCACTGCTCCTTGGGGGCGGGTCCGATCTCTTTTCTGATCGCCTGATATGGTCGTCCATGACCGTTTTAGTTTCGGTACCAACTTCAGCGCTGGCTTCTTGTACTCCTCTATCTCTTTATTCGGCCTGAATTTCTTCCAAGGCGATAGTGCTCTTGCATTCTTCTCATCTCCTTTAAGGTTTTAGGTTTTTCAGAAAACATGGCAATCCAGATGGGGTCCGACCTCCCCAACGCGTTTTTAAACCCAAAGATGGTTTGATCCACCGGTACCTTCCCAATTTCAGTACACAATTTCCTTCATATGTCGGTCAGGGTTCTCAGGGGCTCTCTGAATCGTCGGGCGAGAGTAAACAACTTGTTCATTCTTGGCCGAGGTCGGATGTTATGCATGTAGGTCTCAAGGAAGGCATCGACTAGCGCATCGTACCCGTTAATCGAACTAGGTGTGAGTGAATAAAACCAATCTCGCGCCTCGCCCTCCAAACTAGCTGGAAAGAATTTGCACATAACTACCGGGTTGTTTCTCCATTGGATCAGTGACATTGTATACATCTTAAGATGTTCGATCGCATCGCCCGTTCCGTCAAATCTAGAGGGGAATGAAGGTAAAGTACATTTGGGTGGAAACGGCATTTGTTCCACTTCTTGAGAGAAAGGCGTTTTCTCGGCTTCACTCATAATCTCGGCCAACTTATTCTCCTCGCTTCCGCCCGAGAGTTCCTTGATTTTTGCTTCCAACTCCTTAAGATTAGATTTAGTTTCCCGATCTTGTCGCTCGTCCCTTCCTCTCCTTTCTTCGTCGGTGGACGAATACTCAGGTGGTCCATATCTCTGCGTGGGGGGTATCGGAGGTAATGGTGGCTGACCTGACTGATCGGGATGATTAAGGTTACTTGGCCCCATCATGGGTGGTGAGTGACCGGATCGGCCGCGATACCCCAATGTCCCTCGACTGGACGACCCTCTTGATCTGGTCCGTAGGTTCCTCAGATGGTAATTCTCATACTCCAAGGCTAAATTCCTTTGATGGAGTTCCCTTAGTGCCGCCTCTTTCCTCCTCTGACTCTCCAAAATGGCCAAAAACGTCGGGTCCGTACTTTCATGAATGGAGTGTCCATTGGGTTGGTGTGTCCGAGGTTGTAATGGTGCTGATGTGGGTGGTGGGGGCGGTATCGGGTTGGCTACACGATCGACCGCGTGAACGGTTGTCCGGCCTATGTTACTTGTTGTTGCTCGCCCCAGCTGAATCTGTCTAAGACGCTCTTTTTCCCTTCCCAAAGCTTCCTGGTGTTCAAATTTCCGCCTCGTCCATTGCCGCTGAGCTCGCGCTGCAAGTGCTTCCTCATCGTCATCGGTGTCTGAAGCTGTGAGTCCATCGATTTGGTCAACTCTCCTCTGAGTCAATATAACCTGGTCCAGAGGTAAGGTGTTATCGTCTCTCCCTAAATCTATTTCTTCGTCTACAACAGGCATCCCTCGCGCAGCTGCATGAGATTCCTCGGGCGGTGGTTGTCGACTGTCCTCTTGCCTCGGCCCCGTTATCCCTGCCTGCATGCTGCTGCTAGTGACTGTACGATTCCTTAACATCCTAATTGTCCCTGAAGTTCTACCCATCAATCACGTCGCGTGATAAGCCGAGTATCGCCCGTCCCTACGTCAGCAAATACGAAAAAGAACCCCTTACTTTGACCTAATTTTCAAAATAAAAAATTCAGATAAAAGGGAAAAACGTTCGACTGTACGACTACTGTCTCTGTGTAAGATCTACTTCAGTTTTTAGGTGGGTACTGTCCCTCTACCCTATTTTGTCCCTATGCTGAATTTGTGGCTGTCCTTATTTTCTCGTCGCTATCACTCCGTACGATGTCGCTCTCTGTACTCGACCTATGCATTTAAGTTAGTTTTGTCCTTTATTCTACATGTTCCAAATCATAGATCTTATGCACATGATGTTTAGAAAAAAGTACGGCGAGTAACCCCTAGAATCGAATCATGCTTATGCCAGCTCCACTTTCTCAAGATCTAATTATGAACTCTCCAACGACTTATGCTACACCGCTGGTTAAAAAATTCTATACGGTTTGACATTTTATCTCACGATGAAAACAGCTACAAACACAAAATTTTGGTTATTCCAAACAACCGACTTCATGTTGTAGCCAAAAACAACTCGTTTAACGCTAACAATTGTACAACTATCAAGAACACACAGTCGTCCTTTCAACAGATTCTTCACATAGCTTCTAACCCGAACTATTAATCGCTGGTGAGCTCGTGAAGTCTCTCTGTTGATTAAACTATTGAAGATGTTAAAAATACGCTGCTACCGTTCTGACTTTGAAGTAAATGACTCAAAACAACCGTTATTTCGGCCAACAGAGTTCATCATAGCTTCAAATTCAACACGTTAATCGTGTATTGAGGAGATGTTGATCGTCTCTGAAGGTTTTTGCGGAAAGGTATCCGGAGATCTTAGTCGTGTCCCCTTAGTCGGCGCCAGAATGTAGATGCATTTTACTACAAACTACATCCAAAGGATAGAAACACAATGCTCATATCAAATGAAAGTAAACACTCCACAATGAACATAAGATTTACGTGGTTCGGTATGATTACCTACATCCACGGGGGTGAAAGGATGAATCTTATTACTTAGAAGTGTTACAAAGGTGTTGCTCTCCGTGGGATTTCCTTACAAGATGCACTTACTACTCACTTTTCTTCTTCTTTGTGCTTACTCGAGTTTTTCTCCTCTTTCCCTCCCTCAAAATACAACCTACCTCTCTTGAAATACAAGTCCCTATATTTATAGGAGAAGTTCTATACAACGAAATTAAGGTGTTGGTCATGTTACATCTATTTATCAGTTATGTGATCGGGCCGGTTCTCGTCGTCTCATGTGGCCGATGTATCCTGGCTCCTCGCCTATCCTCTGTTCGGGCCGATCTTTTTAGGTGCATTATTAACGCGATGTTGCCCATCTTTTATGTCGTCCTTATGGTTACCCGATGTGACCCGTTCTTCTTTATTCGTTTGACCATCGTTCCTAGTTTGACCCGCCATGCCTTATCCTGTCAGCTTTATCAGAAGTCTGGGTCAAGTCTTGTCCGATATTATTACGCCCGATCCACGTGTCTCCTTAAATCTCGCGCCCGATAATCTTCGCTCTATACTTCGCGTCTCTTCGTATTTGGGTACACCGGTTCTAGGATGTTGCCACCTGGATCTGTAGATAATTTACACCTACAATAATGATGTAGTTTTATTAACCCGTTCCTCTTAGTTTGGTTTTAGATTAGTTTAACCTTTCAAGATTTAGATATCCATATTTCCTTCTTTTAGAAAAAATCGGTTCATGCCCATGTCTACTATATTGACCGATTCTATCATAATCGGTTGATGATAATATACTTCTCGACCAATTTGTATTGGTGTTCTTCGTGGCTGAACACAAACTAGAATCAGTTGACACTGAAAGTCACATAAACCGATTATGGTTTATGTTCGTCGTGGTTGAAGACCACGACTCAGGATCGGTCAATATGGACACTAACATAAACTGATTTTGGTTAGAGAAATCAATTTTTTTTTCTTTTTTTCTTTTCTTTTTGTATATATAGAATCGGTCCATGTGGATTCCTTCATCCACCGATTCTATTGAATAAGTATGATTTCATGCTCATAGTGATGTATACTCTAAATGAATATTAATATTACTGAAAACTCGAATTGAAAAGGAGTATGAGTATGATTTTATTCTTGGACTATTATACCCAAATCGAAAATAAGTATGATTTTATGAACACAATGAGTATGATTGACTTCATATATACTCAAGAGTATGATTCATACCCGATGTGAGAATGATTATGAAATCATTCTCATTCTAAACTTGCGCATATATATATATATATATGGTGTATGGATTTAAATTGTGTTCGATGATTTTTATAATTGGTAGATGTGATCGCTCATATCGACCTATTCTATATAAAAGCAAATTTCAAAATATTTTTGTATGTTTTTGAAGTTATAATCGGTTGATACCAATGTTAACATAAAATGATTTTGGATTGTAGTTTTCAAAATCGGTTTCGTGAGCACTTAATATCCACGATCTCTTAGTGCTCTTCGTGGATGAAGAACCCAACCTAGAATATGTGTGTCATTTATCCACTGATTATCGGTTGTAGTACCAAAAAATAAAAAAATAAAAATGTTTTGGTGATTCATTAATACAAGTTAATTTCACATCTAGCATGATAGTTTCACTACTAATCGACTAAATTAACTCTAATTAACTAGGGATTTATTAACCATTTACTAATATAAATAGTTAAGGGGTTATTGGAATTACTTCATAATGACCCATTTTTATCTTAGGGACTTTAATTTGCTTTTCCTCGATACATGACCATGAATTTACTAAAGACAAATGATGAAGCTTCAAATCCAAACAAGAACTAGTATGGACATCTATAATAGACTTTATATTATCATGTTACCTTATTTACCGTTAGGAGATTATTCTTATTTACCTTGGTTGTAAACACAAGAGATATTGTTAAGTTTATTATATATTCTTTCCAAGGAGAACATGGCTCCTCAGTGAAATTATCGTCATTCCCAAGATGGTATCAGCCCCCTATGATCCTATTTTATCTAAACCATTAAAATCAATGGCGACGAAACAACTGCAGCTCAAAGACATTGTTGAGACATATAGTTCTATGCATATACAACAACTCGATGATGCTTTCTACATGGATACTGGTGCTACCTCGCATCTCACTGCTGATTCAGGTACTTTACATAACGTTTCCAATTCTAGTACTGTACGATCCATCTTAGTTAGCAATCGCAATAGCATTCCAGTTACTGCTAGTGGTACCAAGCTCATAAACCTCCCTTCTCGCACCCTTCAACTCAAAAATACTCTTGTTGTTCCCGATATTATCAAAAACTTAGTTTACGTTCATAAGTTCACCACTGATAATTGTGTGTCTGTTGAGTTTGATCCGTCTGGTTTTTCTTAGAAAGATCTGAGTTCGAGAAGGATTATCCTTTGGTGCAATAGTTCCGGGGAGCTCTACCCTATCACCAAATCTACCGTGTCACAACAAATATCGTCCCAGCCTTACCAAATCTCTCTTGTTTTCTGTTCGCCAAATATTTGGCATAGCCTCCTTGGTCACCTCGGCAAGGATGTTTTAGATGTTCTTCGTAAAAATAATTTTATTCATTGTAATAAGAATCAACATTCTAAACTTTGTTATTCATGTCAAGTTAGTAAACATGTTCGATTACCTTTTTATGACTCAAATTCCAATACTTTTGTTCCTTTTGATGTCATTCATAGTGATTTATGGACCTCTCAATTACATGTTGATACCGATTTTCGTTATTATCTTATCTTACTGGATGATTTCACCAACTATCTTTGGGTTTATCCTTTAAAATTTAAATCCCAAGTCTATGAAAAGTTTTTGGAATTTCGTTCTCTTGTTCAAACCCAATTTGAGCGTCAAATAAAAAGTTTTCAATGCGACATGGGACATGAATTTGACAACTCTTCTTTTCACAGTTTTGCTCGTACTAATGGTCTAGTTTGTCGCTTCTCTTTCCCCCAAACTTCCTCTCAAAATGGAAAGGGCGAACGCATGATTCGCCGTGTCAATGATATCACCCGCACTCTTATGTCCCAGGCTTCCGTTCCACCAAAATTTTGGGTTTATTCTCTCCTTATGGCTGTTTATCATCATAATATTCTTCCCACAAAAATCCTAAATTTTTCCTCTCCTATGTCTATTCTATATCAACGCCAACCAACATATGACCATCTTCGTACGTTTGGTTATCTATGATATCCAAATCTTTCCTATACAACTCCTCACAAACTTGCCCCTTGCTCCACTAAATGTGTCTTTCTTGGTTTTCCTCCCAACCACCGTGACTACCGCTGCCTTGATCTTGCCACAAACAAAATTATAATCTTTCGTCATGTAACTTTTGATGAAAATGTCTTTCACTTCACAAATCTCTATCCAAATATTTCTCCTAATGTCGAGTCTCCCCCTTACCTCATTCATCCTTCCTATAATCTATCATACCCATCTACTCAGACTCCCCCTGCTATCACCCAAACTTCCACACTCCAACCCACTTCCCCTTTCCCTGGACTGTACACTCCTCCTCACCGTCGGTCCAACTCCTCTTCTAACACAACAACTCAGAATCCCCAACAAACTCCATCTCCCACATCAATCCAATCAACTACTCAACGTCTGTTCAACTTCCCCTCTCTGCGTCAATCAACTCCTTCACGTTTGTTCGACTCCCCTTCTCTGCGTCAGTTAACCTCCTCTATGTCTGTACTCACTCCACCAACTACAGAACTGACGTATGCCCATAACTGCACTGTTTTCACAGCTGCAGACTTTATGCCACCTACTACTTCCCCTCCACCTACTACTACTTCCCATACATGTGCTCTCTCCATCACTATTGTAACTACACCCACTACTGACTCTCCACCATCACCTCCTGCTCCTTCACGCCCAGTAACTAAAGCTTCCCATGGCATTCACAAACCAATCCACCGACTCAATCTTCATATCCAAAATTTACGACATATCTCCCCAATTCCTCGTTCTCACTTGTATGCTCTTACAAATATAATGCCGATGGTTCTTTGCAGCGACACAAGGCTCATCTTGTCGCTAATGTTAAATCTCAGCAGGTTGGGGTTGATTGTTTTAAAACGTTTAGTACGGTTGTCAAACCTGTTACTATTAGTATTGTTCCTACTATTGCTACTTCGCGTTCGTGGCCAATTCATCAACTAGATGTTAAGAATGCTTTTGTCCACGGTGATCTGACCGAGACAATTTATATGCATCAGCCTCCGGGATTTGTTGATCCTGATCACCATGATTATGTACATCGACTACGTAGATCGATATATGGTCTCAATCAGGATCCTCGGGCATGGTTTCATAGGTTTTCCAAGTTTATCACAGGTTGCGGTTTCCGTGGTAGTGTATGTGATCCCTCACTTTTTGTTTATCAACCAGGATCCGAAACGGCATACTTACTTTTATATGTTGAGGACATTATTTTGACTGCCTATACTAATGCTCTCATGTGCCACTTCATTGATTTGATGAAGAGAGAGTTTGTTATGTCTGACCTTGGCCCACTACATCATTTTCTAGGTATCACTGTTACTCGTTCATCCTCAGGATTTTTTTTGTCTTAGTTATTATATGCACAAGATATCATCGCCCGTGCCTCCATGACAAAATATAATCTAGTGGATACTCCAGTTGACACCGATTCCAAGCTCAGTGCATCCTCTGGTCCTGAAATTTCGGATCCCACTCTATACAGAAGCCTAGAAGGTGCTCTTCATTACCTCACCTTTACTCGACCAGATATTTCATACGCAGTTCAGCAGGTATGTCTATTTATGCATGACCCCCATGAGCCTCACATGCATTCCCTCAAGCGAATCCTTCGCTATCTTCAGGGCACCATCAACCACGGATTGTTTCTCTTGGAATCCTTTATCTATGGCTTAACAACATACTCTGATGCTGATTGGGATGGTTGTTCATATTCTCAACGATCGATATCTGGTTTTTATGTTTTTCTTGGTGACAATCTCATCTCCTGGTCCTCCAAGCGTCAAGAATAGTCCCTCGATTCAGTGCTGAAGCTGAATACCTGGGAGTAGAAAATGCGTTTGCTGAAACAACATGGCTTCACAACCTTCTTCTAGAGCTCCATCTACCTCAACAACGTGCTACTATTGTTTACTGTGACTATGTAAATGCGATATATATGTATGGAGATCCTGTTCAACATCAACGTACCAAACATGTGGAGATTGATATACATTTTGTTCGTGAACGAGTTCGTATTGGTGCCATTCAAGTCTTACACGTCCCCCTTGAGAACCAGTATGATGACATCTTCACCAAAGGACTTCCTCTACAATTATTTGTTCGTTTTCGTTCTAGTATCAGCGTTTGTTCCTCTCCCGCTCAGACTAAGGGGGTGTAATATACTTTATATTATCATGTTACCTTATTTACCATTAGGAGATTATTCTGATTTACCTTGGTTGTAAACACAAGAGATATTGTTAAGTTTATTATATATTCTTTCCAGGAAGAACATGGCTCCTCAAGGAAATTATCATCAAATCCAAGAATCTGGAACTAGTATATTTAGGCTTTAGCTAACAAGTGATTGTTAATTAAAGATATAATAATATAGAGAAATATACTTTTTATGATCACGTTTTTGTTTTAAGAATTGAGGGAAAGGATATAAATAGATATTCATATATTTTTAATTCTCATGTAGTAACCAATTCAGTAATTTTAAGTGATGGGATTTTATTTGAGAAAGAGATGACCATATAAATTTAGTGGAGTTTGCAGTGACCCCTACTTGATTTTCAAATTTTATTAAATTAGGCTTAAGTTTGGTTTAATTTACACGTCTTGTGTGGGCAAATATGCATGATAAAATCAAAATTCTACTACTTAATATGAACAAAATTATAAACTTAATAATTAAAAATACATCAAATACAAGTAAATTACCATATAAATTTGATTTATAACTTGGTTCTCACTTGAAGATGATACAAAACTAATTAAAATACAAAAAAAAAAAAAAAAATCGGGCAGCCTTCGGCCACAAAACCGCCGTTATGCCCAAAGTTTTACTGTATGAACTTACCCCTATTTGAGTAAAAGTATGGCTCCGTTACTGTTAGTGGGACCACTAATGGTAGTGTTGAATCAGGTTTAAAAAGAAAAGAGAGAATTAATGATGATGATAAAAGTGTATGTTGCAGTTACCAACAAAAATTAGGTTCACAAACATTCATCATTTTGAGTGTAGGTTTCATTTAACCATATGGTGCAGGTAGGCCGGTTCGTATGAGTGTGATAAATCAATAGATTTATCAGTTTTGCACCCATTATGATGCTGGCAAACAAGTAAACTGGCCTGGCTAAGGCTAGGTCGAATAGTTACCGAGCGGTCGAGTTTCGATCGTTCGGTGGAGTTTAGATCTCCCGGTTTTGTCTCCACCTCTGGCAGTCGACAGTAGATCGTTAGGTAATTTTTTTATTTTTATTTTACTTCTTCTCTCATACTTTTTAGTTATAACATATTTTTATTATAAAAGGGTCTCATAAAATATTATATAATCACTAAAATTTAATAATGACCCCACCAATCCCAAACAAACAAATTTTTTATTAATAAAAAGTCCCACAAAACATAATAAAATATACTAGTTTATTAGAATTTGTCAGTTTTAGGATAGTGAGGAAACTAGTTTGTCATGCCACGTGGCTTGGCAAAACAACTTTTATACCACCTCCCGTAGGAAACGGCCTTAATCACTGCCAGGGACGGAGCCATCCCATTGCAAGGGGCTGCACTTGCACCTCCTGCCCACCTGGCTCCAAAGCTCATTCTAGGCCTCATAAGAATTTTCTTTTAACAAGCAAGCCCATATTTGCATTTTTGCACCCCTAAAATTTTTGGTTGCAGTCATAGCAAATTTTTGCACCCCTTCTCGTGAATCTTGGCTCCACCCCTGATCACTGCCAACTTTTCTAGGTAGGTTTCGAGGTTAATTCCTAGCTTGAGCCAATGGAGTCAGCCAGTCAAAGGACCATTAATTTGAAAAAACTGCTATTTTTATGCTAACATGCATTAATAAACCACTGTGCACTGCGCCTAAAGTAGTGCTTGAACAGTCTGACGTAGAGGCCTGAATTTGTTCAGGCAAATAAGGTTGAAATAGAGATGGATACAAAATAGAACAGAAGAAAACTATTTTTGTGGTTTATTGTTATGGAATAAATTAATGGGAAACGTGTTCAGGATACTTTGAGTGGCCTTCAGCTGTACACAACGTGTCAATAACATTGTCAAATTTAACTGCAAAATGTAAAAACACACAACAGTAAATAAAAGGTAGGCCCATAATCTTTTAAGCTCAGTTCCTCAGACAAAAGTTGTGAATATAGCTACTACTACTCTTTGGGTCTACTCAAAACAAAAGCGTTAAAACAACAAACAACATAAGCATAGATACGTGGAACAATGTGGAGATGGTGAAATAAACTAGTAGAATTTTACTGCTGGTTGGGATTCTCCTGGCTGGGAATGCGCAGGCTGGGATTGTCTTCGTAGATAATATCCCAAATTTCCTTTTCATCAGGTAATAGATCCAACCCTGACATCTCTTCGACGGATACGCCACTAACAGAAGCAATGGACGCCAGTAATTCAGCATGCCCAGTATCAGTGTTACTAGTACTCCCTTCGTCAAGACGAGGCTTTTCCGACGGAAGTGAAGTTGCTGGTTGTTTTGAAGCGAGATACACACTTTGAAGATGCGCAACAGCAGTTCGAACTCCACCTAATAAACCTAACACAGGAGAACTCTTTCGGCATGTCGCTTCAAGCAACAAGGTCTTTGCTGCGTTTTCACGATTAGACGCCCCAGCTTCAACCAATCTGAGGAAATTGGCTAAACTACCAAAATGTCCTTCAACAGTTTGCATTACTTCAACAGAGTTAATATGTTTGGCCATTAAACAATTCTCAGGACAATCTTTCCCAATTCTGGTGCATGCTAAGCAGTTCGTCTGTAATAAAAATGTTGACAAAAATTTAAATTATTAGATGAAATAATAAAAACATACTGAAATATATTTACAGAATTGGAAACTAAAGTGGGTTTAGGAAATTGAAAATTGGTTTTAAGGAAAAAAAAAAAGGGCTTGGAAAAATTAGATAGAAATCAAAGCAAGCACAGTAGTAGACTAATATATTTTAGCTACAGAACTTAAAATAATAGAATCATTATGAAGATCTTAATAAAAAAAAAATAGAAGTAAACTCGCAAACAACAGAGATCTTAATAAAAAAAAATGAAAATGATTTTCTAGATAAAAGGTTTAGAAAAAATATGATACAAGCAAAAAAAGAAACATTGAAGAACTAATACAGTAGCAAGCTCATCATCAGATGCAATAGTTACAGAACTTCCAACAACATAGATCTAAATAGAAAAATGAAAAGGGGTTTTCAAGATGAACGGGTCTTGAGAAAAGAGCAAAGAAGAACAAACATAGCAGGAAGCCAGGATACCATAGTTACAGAACTCACAATAACATAGATCATAATAAAAACAACAAAATGGGTTTTCAAGGTAAATGGGTTTTGAAAAAATCAGATAAAACACATAGAAGAACGAACATATCAAGTAACCTCAGATTCAGATATCATAGTTACAGAACTTAGAACATAGAGATCTTAATAGAAAAAAGAAAGTGGGTTTTCAAATAAAAAGGTTTTGAAAAAAAACCAGACAAAAACAAAGAAAACATAGAAGTAAACTCAGATGTAATAGTTTCAGCTTCTAAGAACTAGATTAAATATAAACTGTTTATCTCTTTAGTTAAAAATCATACCATGATTCTCTGTGGGTGTTTCTCCTTCTCTCTCTATCTTTCTCTGGTTATTTAGAAAGAACTGAAGAAGTGAAGAGGAGCCTCCTACTATATAAAGGATTTCAAGAACCACATGTTCACTCAGGTCCTTCTCTGAATTTTATAGAGTTGTTCAAGGACCAAGGGACACTTCTAGATTAATTTAGTATGCTTGTGTACGTTTTTTAATAGTGTAAAAATGTGGTGGGATAAAGAAAGTAATACAAATAATTATCCTTGCATAATACAGTCTAGGAAAAGGTTAAACGTTTCTGTGTTTTTAAGCTTTATTTTTATTTATTTTTGGTTAAATAATGTTTTTTTGCATAATACAAAGCCCTAATTATAGCATTAAGATTCAACAGGACAGAGTCGTAAATTATGATGCATCCACACCAAGGGCAAAACATATAGTCGTTTGTTGTCTCCATGTGAGGTGGTACTACTGCACAGTCCGCACAGTCAGTCAAATACCTTTAATTTGAAAAGACTACTATTTTTGTGCTAACAATAAACTACTGTGCACTGCGCCTAAAGTGGTGCCTGAACAGTCTGACGTAGAGGTCTGAATTTGTTCAGGCAAATAAGGTTGAAATCTTCGGGTTGAAATAGGGAAAGATACAAAATGGAACAGAAGAAAACTACTCCATTTTTTAGACTAAGTCTTATGGGGTGTTAGTCTAGTACCTAGATTAGCAGTCAGGAATACCTCTTAAGTCTTATGGGAGTGCTAATCTAGCAGCTAGATTAGCAGTCCACGTCCCAAATAACTGAACCATTCAGTAAACGCTAAATCATTCGCGCTAGCGCTAAATGGTTCAAATGCAACCAATCTCGATCGTCGATCAAAAATAAATCCCTCATTAATAATCATTTGCGAAAAGGTAGTTTTTCTAGCGTTGAATCATTCTGCATATCAATCTAGCATGCTACTTCACATGCTAGCAAGTGGTAGGAAAGAGAACTAGTGTTAAATTTTTTGCTACACTTTTTTTTGGAATTGCAACACTTGTGTGCTAATCTAGCACCTCCAATCTAGCCCATAAGACTTAGTCTTAGTCTATCATTATGGATGTACGCAGGATGCTTTGAGTGGCCCTCTTCCATAATAACTAATCTCAAGTAAACTAAAAGTCACATCAGAAATGTTGTAATCGACCTATGGGATACGTTGGAGCAATTTATATGGATGAACAAATTCAAAAGTTTGTTTATTTCCCTCCCATTATGGCATGAACAAACTAAGAAAATGGATGTTCAAATGAACTGATCTGTTCATTTGTACATTGAGTCGGAACAACAGGCACGCGTCTGTTGTAATAGCGCACCATAGCCAATGACGCTGGCGTCAACGCCAATAACGTGTGGCCATGCCAGTAACGCCAGCGACATTTCCAATGACGCCCGCGACTCTAGGATTGACGCCAAGTACAATCCCTGATTATTTTACTACTTTTTAACTTTATTTTATCTCACTTTATCATATTTTATCTCACTTCATCTTATTTTCTCTCAATTCATTTTATTTTATCTTATTTAAATATTATATTTTATTTTTGCATCTTTTTCTTACAAAATATTTTATATTAAAAAGAAATACTAGTGGGCCCTAGAAAACCAAATCTGTTCATTTTGACCTGTTTTATAATAGTAGAGAAACCCATTTGACCATCCACGTGGCTCAACAAAATTTTGAGTTTGTTCTTTCCCATAAGAATTGCTCTTATTATCCAGGTGTTGGAGCATAAAATTTGTACAGCGCCCAAGGATGGAAATAGTGATGGAACTCAAAAATGGCCGAGACTTTGCTAATAAAATGTAATGAGCAATCAAAATCTAGTCATCTAGAGTCTAGAGATACCAAATAACTAATGTTTTGATAAGCAAAAACTGATTTCCAAAAAGGACACACACAACGTGTCAATAACATTGTCAAATTTAAATGCAAAATATAAAAACACACAACACTAATTAAGGGTCTACTGGCATATCCTCAAAATATACGATTGGGTCTTCAGCAGCAGCAACAATGAAAAATAACAGTTGGTCCAAGTTGGTCATATATGGTCGACATTTGATCCTCTACAGTATTACTAGAACTCTCTTGGTCAAGGCGAGGCTTGTTTGCCTGAGATGAAGCTGCTGGCAGAGTAGAAGCGAGATACAGAGTGATAAGATAGTCGTATTTCTCTTGAAACTGATCAATAGCCTCATCTGAAAGCCTTCGAGCTGCACCTAATAGACCTGACACAGGATCCCTCTTACGGTACGACGCTTCAAGCAACAAGGTCTGTACTGATCTTTCACGATTAAGCGCCCCAGCTTCGACCAATCTAATGAAATTGGCTAAACTACCAAAATGTCCTTCAATGGTTTCCAGTACTTGAACAGAGTCAATGTATTTGGCCATCAAACAATTCTCAGGACAATCTCTCCCAGATTTGGTGCATGCTAAGCAATTCGTCTGTAATAATCAAAAGAATAGTTATTAGATGAAATAACAAAAGAGATCACAAAAACAAAAACTGGATTTTTTGGAAAAATGGAAAGGTTTAGAAAAATTGGATGAAAATCAAAGAAAACACAGATATAATACTTACGGAAACAGAGATCACATCAAGGAAGCACGAAAATGGGTTTTCAAAAACTTAGATACAAACCAAAGAGAAACAAAGATGTAAACTCAGGTGCAATAGTTACAGAACTTGCAACAAGAGAGATCTTAATAGAAAAATGAAAATGGTTTTGAAAAAATCAGAAACAAAAATATAGAAGAACAAATAGCAGTAAGCTCATCAGATTCAAATAGTTATAGAACTTAATTTCGAGCTTACAATAGAAAAAAAAAAAAACAGATGTAATAGTTTCAGCTGTTTATTTCTAAACCAAATCAAGTTATTAACTGCTTATATAAACTGTTTATTTCTAAACCAACAAAACACAGCTTAAACACTTAATCTCTTTAGTTAAAAATCTTACCGCCATGGATCTCTGTGGGTGTTTCTCCTTCTCTCTCTTCTGATTGGTAAAGAAGTGAAGAATGAAGTCACAAACTAGGATTTTAAGAACCACATGTTTGCTCAAGTCCTTCTCTGAATTTTATAGAGTTGTTCAAGGACCTACCTACATTGATTTCTAGTTTAAAAATGTGGTGGGATTAAGAAGGTTAAACTTTTCTGTATTATTTATTTTTTGTTTTCAAGTCTAAAGAGGAATGACTTGATTTTTCTTTTTCATCAACAGGGCAGAATTGCAAATTAAGATGCGTCCACACCAAGAGCAAAAACATATAGCCGTTTGTTGTCTCCATGTGAGGTGGTACTATTGCACAGTCTGCACATCCACTGGTTTAGCTAGCCCAAGGCTTTCGTCATTTTCTCAACTGTCTAGGAAACTGCCCTCCAATCGCAACCCTCTAATCACCCATCTCGAATTCAACGGTAGAAATCGATCCACCTATAGTACTACAACAACTTTTGCTTGTGGCACTTTCTAGTAGATTTGATTACAAAGTAAATAAACGAAAAGAAACTTGGCTTGCAAGTATGGTAAAAAGTAATACCTAACAAGTTACTGAAAATACTTACTCAGCATGTCCTGCCCAGTACAGGACAGGAACTGAGATGTCTGATTATTGTCAGACCACAACCATCTCTTAACCTAAAACTATTGGGTTCTTATCAATTCATGTTGGACTTGGAAGAAAAACGCCCTATAGGTGGTATTTTAACAGCATATAGTCGCATAATCTAACCGGACTAAATTTTTAACAAATTAGAAGTAGGAAGATAGAATTAGAAAAATCTAGCGGGCGTATTAATTGGATCTACAGTAATGAGAATCACTGAATGATCTCTATTAATCCACAGCGTTGCATATGATATTGATGATATTTTGGATGAAATGACCAGTGAAGTCATACGGATGTCGCATTAAAACAGGGATTTAATGTGGTTGATGAGAAGTCTTATCAATATTACATGACATCTGATAACAGGACAGCGGAGCATGGAGCTAGTGGTGATGGTTATGGTAGAATCATGTTGGAAACTACTGGGCTGCAATGGAGATGAAAAACAGAAACAAATTGTGGTTGTACTCTAAAACTTTCAAGGCTCTGGATGATTTCTTTTAGACAAATATTTCTACCCTCCCAACGAATTGGCGATTGCAACAGGTATGTGAAATACTTCCTTCAGGATACAATGAAAGCCCTACAACCGGAAATTGCATTCAAGGTTTGCACCCCTTGAACCAATCAAGAACACATGTAAAACAGATTCTGATGATGCTTTGTTTAAGAAAGAAAAACAGAAGAGATTTTCGATTGATATGAAAATGACTCTGGGAGATGCTACTTATAGAGGTTTTCACGTCTATTGGAAACAGACAAGTTTCTCTTCACAAAACGTCAGGTCCCTTCATCAACAGACATTAATGGTGTCTGTTGGATTTAGAATTTTTTGGAAACGTTTTCTAACTGTCCAAACAGTTATGTATCAAAAAAATCATTGTATATCCCACACCAGCAATGACATCAGTGACCTTCATGATGGAGGCAACAATTTAGGTATCTTCCATGTCCACGGACCATGACCAATATCAACTTACAAGTATACCCTAAGAGCTAGCACTATGGTGCTAGCTATCCCTTCCCTATCCCTCAAATAAAGGGAAGGGATGGCACACGAAAGGCAACTCTACTATGTTGCCTAGCTATCCCTTCCCTACACTATACGCGGACTCAGTCCGCGTATGAATAATGCAGGATGGGAACCGAGTCCGCGTATTAGTCAACTTGTTGACTTGACCAAATACGCAGACTGAGTCCCCGTTTGATAGGTTTAAGTTCACAGAACCCGGTTCTTCCTCCCATTTCATCTTCTTCACTAATTTTCCTCCTCTCAAAACCCCATTTACCCCCTTTCCATTTTCATGTCGATTCAAGGCTATTCGTGAGCTTAGATTAAAAGGGTTTGATGGTTAGCACAAGGTGAAGCAAATCTGTTCTTCAATTTCGAATTTCATCCAAAAAATCATATAAGGTGAGTGATTCTAATGTTTGGGTTTTTAAGTTAATTTGATTTCATTTTTGATGAAATTATTGATGCTAGGTTGGTTGGATATGTAGTATGCAATTCAATAACGTTATGAACACATATATTAAGTGAACAATGTATGATTAATTGTTGTGTGTCTTGATTTATGTAGAATTTAATGTTCCATGTAAATGCATATTAATGTAGAAGTTTGATATACTTGTGTTTATGTATGCTATACCCAAATTGATAGTGTATTTTTGGTTTGCTAGGGTGCACAATTAGTCTAATGCGTTCTTATGTGAGACACAAATATGGAATGTATTTGGATACCTCTAGTGATAGTGATGAAGAAGAGAAATCTTTGATTATGTTTACACAACTATGTGTGGATGAACGGTTGCGTATCATTAGACAACTTGTACCACAGGAGGTATAGATACGTAGTGTAATAATGCGTGATCGATTGTGGCATGATGCAAAAATGATGAATGATTATTTTACGCCTGGAACCGGTTATACCTCCAGACAATTCAAACAACGTCTAGGCATGAGGGAAGAGTTATTCGAGAAATTGTTAGGAAAATTGCTTGAAGTTGATCCGGAATGGCATCAACGTCCGGATGCAACTGGTACTATGGGGCATTCTCCGCATATGAAATTAGTTTCTGTGATGAAATGTTTATGCAAAAGTACACCTGCTGATAGTATTTATGATTACACTCGTATGGGTGCAACTACAATATACAAGTATCTAAAAAGTTTTTGCCACACCATTTGCATGACTTTTGCAGCCAGATATTTGCATGAACCCACTCCTGAAGATGTTCAGAGGTTTCTAGCTGAGAATGCCGACCGAGGTTTTCGTGGAATGCTTTGTAGTGTTGATTGTATGCAATGGCCATGGAAGAATTGTCCGGTAGCTTGGAAAGGAACTTACAGGGGTAAAGATAAAGAGAGTAGTTTGGTATTAGAGGCGGTGGCATCATATGATTTGTGGTTTTGGCATGCCTTTTTTGGAATGCCTGGATCAAACAACGATTTGAATGTGTTGGCACACTCACCCCTTTTTGATAACATGCTAAAGGGTGTAGCACCTCCATGTAATTATGTCATCAACGGTCACCAATACAATATGGGTTATTTCTTAGCCGATGGTATCTATCCAAAGTTGACTACAGTTGTACAAGCTTTTTCTCTGACATTGGATATTCCCGACTATGTTAGGTTCAACAAGTATCAAATGGCTAAAAGAAAGGATGTCGAGCGTGCTTTTGGAGTGCTTCATGGTAAATTCAAAATTTTCGGATCTCCTTGTAAGTATTGGCACCAATCAAACATGAATCTAATTCTGAAATGTTGTCTTATTTTACACAACATCATTATCGAGCATGAGCGTCGGGATACAGATTGGGGAAGGGTTGTTCCTGTTCCCCTTCCCGAACCTACTGTTAATGGTCGTGTATTTATGTCATCTCTGGAAAACCTAGAACTCCACCTACAACTGAGAAACGATCTTGTCAAGCACATTATTGCGCGCCCTGTTAGAGGAGGCCATGCAGGGGACTTGTCTAGTCTGGAGGGTTCAGATATGGAATACGTGGTACTTCCATCGTCAGAAGTATATTATGATGATACAAACTTAGAAGAAGAAGTTGTCCTAGGACAAAACGAGGATGGGGCATTTGAGTATTATGGAGATTACAATAATCACATCCCAGATGACTTCCCTCATAGAGATGCACATGGACATGTAGGAGACAAATATCAACATGATGGAGATGACGAGGAGGATTCTGGTGATGGGGAGGATTATGACAATGAAGAGGAGGATTATGAGTATGACGATGAGGATGAGGAGGAAGATGTTGAGGTTGACGATGACGATGATGCTGGTATGTATGATGATGATGATGATGATGAGGCATAAGATGTATTTCACTTTTATCTTTTAAGTTTTCGAATGTTAAACGCTCTTATAATAACAAACTTTAGATATTATTTGGGATTCACTTTATGTTTGCAAATTATGAAGTTTATATTTGGTGGCATATGGTTTACAATTACGATAATCCGTGAAATCATTTACACGGTATATGGACCTGTATACATATCAGGGAAATCTACCAATACAGTATATGGATTAGGATATTCATCCGGGAAATCTCATGCAATAGTTTATGTATATGTATATGGTGCATGTATAAAGGACTCACAATCTCTTTAGCAATGAACATTTAGCATACTCACATTCCAAATACCTTATCTTCTCTGGGATCGACTCTTTTAACTTCCTAGTGCCGCTGCATCTTGGTTGTGGACATTTTGTATATAACCATGGGCATTGAAGAAAATTGTGTGTATCCATGAAACAACATGGACAAACCTCTTTTGCTTCTACACATACTATTTGTTTTCAATTTCTACTCGAACTGTTAGAATACATAATTTAGGTTGATGGTTTGTAAGAATGTATTGAGATTGTTGGTTGTAAGAACCAAAAAATGCTGATAGTATATATATAACGAAATTGATTCGTTTGGATATAGACCTGTTAGGAAACATAGCCGTTGGAAAAGAGTCGTTGGGCAATAGTTGTTAGAAAAATATCCGTTGGGAAAAACAATCTGTTGGGCACGAGTTCTTAAAAATAGAGCCGCTGGGAAGGAATCCTATATACAAGAAAGATAACCCATTCTTATTTTCAACATCAATCTACCTATTTTTCTTTGCAACATCAAAGCTAAACATCTATTCAATGTAAAATCAGTCAGCAACTACCAACTCAGTCGAAGATATAATTAGAAGATGCAAGCGACCCACTACATCAATTGCTTCAATGGAAAAGGAAATATGCAAAAGAGGTCATCAAGCTACTGCGAACGCAACGACGTCTTCATCACCTACCAAGCTAACACAGTTGTTGGATGAAGTGTTAAGCAAAGGAAAGTCCACAAAACATACCAAATATTCATCTAGGTGTTCGACAGAATACCAACACAAACTCAAGGAACACGAAGAAAATTCCAAGGCAAAAGAACGTGGTCAACCACAATTCCAACTGAGAGAAAGGTTAAAGGATGTCGAAGAAGAGACTGAATGGATTAGAAACTATTACCGTTTCAAGGATGATTTTCCAGAAAAGCCTAAGGATCAAACAATATTTTGGACTAATGTTGGTTGGGGTTCTTTCGTTAAAGAGACGGGCAAGAAACCACGACATAATTATCTAACATCCTACATTTGTTCAAGGACATATCATGTTAGGAAATTATGCATCAGGTACAATGAGTTTCTCAATAGGTACAGAGGTGACCGTTTCGCTGCACAAGATGCATACACAGCATGGAGAAAAGAACCGTTTTTCCATTTCGAAGCGGCATTGATTGTTGAATCTGACAACAACAAAAATAACAACATGTAAACCTATCGAATGATATGTTAGAGGTATCTTTTAAAGTTATTTATGAACATTAGTTTAATGAAGTGAAAAAATGAAGTAATTTATTTGAATTTAGATTTTAAAATCGAGTGGTTACAACAAATTGACAAATTTAATTAATTCAAACACATTTAAAATAAAGTTAACAACATTACCAACTACAAATTTAAGATAACACTTTTAATATAAACATGTACTACAAATTAAAAAACTAAACACAATTAAAGATAAAACAATTAGAGTTGGATTACATCTTCATCTTCAGAATCTTCAACGCTGATTATACCCTTCCCCTTCAAAATCTCATTTTGCTTGCGTTGATAATATTTTTTTTCGTTGGGAGCTAAACAACTAAGGTCCATCAAAATTATTGCATTGTCTTGATTAAAATGCATTTGTTGTCCATGCATTTGATTAGTCTGTTGTTGAAGCATTTGCAAATTCATTTGATCTTCCATTTGATAACTCGGTTGTTGAGTATAAGCCCAAAAACTTTGGTATTGGGATTCTCGTTCCATTCTCATTTTTTCCTTCCTTGATCGGGTTTCCTTAAGATACTCCAAAATACTTGAACTTTGTTCAAGTATCATAGCTTCTTCCATCTTAACCGATGATGTCTCACCATCATCTTCTCTATATATACCTTGCTCACGATCCTTCTTATGTCTAGCAAATTTTTCGGCTTTCTTTGTTCCTATAGGACGTGCATTTTCCTTGTATTTCCAACGAGTTTCTCCATTGGGAAGAACTTCATTACCATCTTAGACCGATAAAAAGTTACGATGAGATTCAAACAACTCACTGTTTTTTGCTCACAAATAATTCATAATTATATCCAGGGACCTTTTCTCTAAATAATTCATAACATGCATCATACTTGAAAGGTTGTCCTCTTTGTTCCTGATATTGAAGGCGACCATCTTTTGTCTGAAAAATTATATAAGAAACATTAGGTTTATTACTATTATCACAACCTGTATGGAAAAACTTACAAATTTAATAAACTTACCAAATCTTCGTGGCTTGCACCGCTTTTGGTTTGGTGATATATAGCGTTCAGAATGGACACGAATTCTTTGACATCCTTTTTAATAGTTCTCATCTTGCTCTTTAAAGCATCCCAATCTCTTCCTTATGGATTGCCATTTCGTTGTACAAAAATTCGTGAATGCGTTTCCAAAACAAAGCGGTTTTTTTTCCCCGAACCCACAATTTCGTCCATAATCACATAAATAAAAGCAGTGGTAAGATCAACCTCTTCTTGTGTGACAAAATTAAGTACCATTTTTAATGAAACTAAGATAACAAATAAATAACTACTACAATAAATCTAAATCTAAATACAAAAAATGAATTGTAATAAAGATGCAGAGAAAGAAGAAATCAATTGATGTAAGAGGAAGAGGGAGAATAAAAAAAATCAATTGATTTGGTGTGGTTTGAGTAGAGAATTAGATTGGTATTTATAGGGGATTTTGAAAAAATGGCCGTTGGGATCCGACGGCGTACAAAATAGAGCTGTTATCAGTGATGGATGGTTAGGATTGGGTGTGAGAGAGGTGTAAACCAAAAAGGTCAAACAAATATTATTTGTCGAAACGGGAACTGAGTCTGCGTACTCAGTCCGCGTATCAACGGTTTTACGCGGACTCAGTCCGCGTAAAGTGAAAAAGCATACGCGGACTGAGTCCCCGTGTGATTTCCCTTCCTTACAAGGCTGAACAGATCTGTTCACCCGTGTAGGGATGGTGGTCTCTATCCCTACTCGTGTAGGGATATGGGAGACCATAGTGGTTGGATTTTTGGCATTTTAAGGGAAATGGAGGGATAGGGAAGGGAAATGATGCACCATAGTGCTAGCTCTAAGTGTGCCTACACCATGTTTTAGATTTTTGATTTTGGGAGACAAACATATTCGAAGTCCGTAAGGACAATTATCATGGCCTACCACTGGCTAACAAAAGCTTTCATAGCTCAGTTGGTTAGAGCACCCGTTTAGTAAGCGGGAGGTCTTGAGTTCAACTCTCAATGAAAGCATATTTTAAATTTTTTTGTCAGCAGCCCAATGAAAGCATATTTTAATATTTTTTTGTCAGCAGCAATTACTTCTCTTTTTGTCACAAGCTTGGAAGTTCTTTTTCTCAGAATGTGAAATATGACCAGCTAGGTGATGTTAATGAGTTCAAAATGCATGATTTAGTACATGATCATACCTCAAGTGCCGTTGACAGTCACGAAGTCTCGATTATGAATGCAAAATGTTGTATGTGACATCCTACAAAAACTGCGAGCAATTATTTGCAATGAAAATGTTGCAATTCTGTATAATGAGTCCGGATATTAACATGCTTTCTAATTCATTTCCAACAAATAATCATCTGTTTCCCAAAGACATTAAGCACTGGGTGGAATTGGTCTTCCATTTTTGACAAAGTTAAGTTCACTGATTTGAAAGAATTTCTCTAAAAGGATTGCCCGAGTCTTTGGCTAAAAACAAGTGAAAATTAGAGTTCGTTAACTTTGGAGATGAGGGTAAGTTTCCAAAAGACATTAGGCACTGGGTGGAATTGAGAAGTGTCCTTCATATAAGTATCAAATAAAAGTGTCCATACGAATAGTATTAGAAATGCTAAATCGCTTGAAAGCATTAGATTCTCACATGGTTCGGAACAAAAAGGATTACACTGGAGGAACCGATGATTTTAGTGGTTCTATTATGGTGTTGGTCCTGTTGGATGGTCTAAAGAAACATCCTAAATTAAAAAATTTGTTGATACAATATTTCTGGTGGTGTAAAGCTTCCAAAATCGATGCATGGGTCTTTCTTACTGCCCTCCGAATTTTATGACATTATATTTTGTGATTGCAATAGTTGTGAGAAACTTCTAGCTCTCGTTATACTTCCCTGTCATGGGGTACTCCACATTCTAGCTACAAAGGAGCTCTGTGAAATGTTTGGCGAAGAATTTTGATACTAAACAGAAGGATAAGGAGAAAGCAGTATGTACATTCTTTTAATAGGTTCTCAGAAATTCTAGTCGTCCAAAGATATTAATATTAAATGCACCCTTAAATTAACAATCAAAATGTTAGTGGAAAATAATTTTCATTCTATAGGGTCCATGGGGGAAGATCAAAGACAGTGTATGAGATGTGCATTCTTATCAAACAGACAGTGGTCTTGTGGTGCTGTGAACTAGAGACTTTTAGTTTTTTTGACAGTTCCCAAATTCTTCACAACTGGGTAACAGTTTTGCATTCGTAATCTAGCTCTGTATTTTTGTTTTTTCGCTGGTGTCTTACAGCAACTTCTTATATCCGTAACTGGCTGGATGTTTTTCCTTTAATTTAACCTGTTCTATTCGAAAAAAAAAGAAAAAAAGAAATTCATTTAATTTACATAAAGTAAGAAGACCTAGGCCGGTTACTTTATTTTCATTCCCGAATGATTCCTTGTGATGAAAAAATTTCAGGTAATGATTAATATTGGGTTCAAGAGTGGGTGTCAACAAGAGGTTAGCTTTTTGGACAGATGGTTTTAAATGTTTCGAAAATTAAAATAAATCCTTAACTCAAGTTCGATATGTTATGAAACATGATCCCAATTGCGATCTTAGAAGAAGTTTGGGAATCAAAAAATTTGGTGGCCAGACTAAATCAGATCGTAAGTTTGACAATTCATGGGCTTTCGTGTTTAAACTTTAAAGATGTAATGGTGAATTGTCAAAGATTATAGTTCCAAGGCTAACCTTTTTAATTATTTTCACCTGATTCTTGTTAGCGCCTGCGTTCCTTCTGTAGTCTTTGGTTTGGTGCTACAAGTCTTCCGTACCCCGGACAAAAAATCTAAACTTTATTAGGAGTAGTACTAAGTTTTCTTTGGCAAGGTGTAGACCCGTAAGCAAGATATAATTGTTACCAAATATTTCTTTTGCTTAAACATTATACGTGCATTTATAGGAGAATATTTTCGGCCCATTATGTATCGCCATGGTCAATATTCTGTTATCAATAGCATTCACGTCTGCAAAGCTTATATAAACCTCACTTCTCAGCACAATTTCTTCATCCCATTACAAGCTACTCCTCTCTGCACTCTTCTTGGCTTCTTGCTTCGTTTTTGTTTGTGCACTTTCTTATTCTTGATTATGCATATCTTTCTTTGTGTTTGTTGCCAAATTCTAGAGGGTGAGTGTGAATCATGTGCTATTTGCAATTCGCAGCAAACAGTTATAGACCTGACTCCAACAACTTGATTAAGGAATCTGAGGCAAGACTAGATGATCCTACTTGTGGCCTAACAGGAACTGTGCATAAACTCCCTCGCCGGTTGTACTAAATGGCGACAAAGGTTATACTCAGTTGACTGGCCAAAAAACAGGATCTGTTATTCTTGCCTTGGCTTCTGTAATCAGTGACTCAGCCGCAAAATTTGTTGATGAGATGCTTAGCTGATTTGATTAATTTTTTGAAGTTGCATGCACTAAAAACTCGTGAAACAGCCCCAAAATCTTCCCTTCTGCTGGGAGGAAACAACGGTGCCAGAGGACATTTGTGGTGACCATGGTCTCCTTCGGCACCATTATTTCCTCCGAACAAAATCAAAATATTTGGCTGCTAAATTGCACGTAACTTCAAAATTTTAATCAAATAAGAGCAGAATAATGATAGCAGACTTGCACTTACATGAAGTAATGATCAGGTGAAACAATTGCATCTTGTACTCTCTTGGTGGTGTAAATCTGTCGCGCACAACCCTCTTTTTTGGTTAATGAAATTATTTTCTTCTTCTGATAGGAAAAAATAAAAACAATGATGGGGATACAAAATGGGGTTGAAGTTAAGACATATATATTAAAAGAAAGAGAATTTAGAATAAAATGGGAAATTAATAAATGCAAAGATTTTGGGTATCCTAAATTCTTAACATTTTAGCAAACAAAAATACTGGTTCAAAAGTTAATCCATAGTTCCTCTCGAATATGTAAAGAAATTTAATCCAATTTGTTGAAAAGTTAGAAAATTTTGTCATTGCCATGTTGTACCAATTTACCATTATAGCGTAGTTATCTGGTGAACGTTACTAGTTAAGATCTTTACTAAAATGTTAGAAATTAAGAGTACACAAAATCTTTACATTTAATAATTTCCCATTTTATTTTAGAATCTCTTTGTTTCGGTATGATCATTTATTTCCTCTTTTTTTTTTTTTGTATATTAACCTCTACTTCAATTTTGTATCCTCATTGGAATTTTTTTCGGATGCCAAAGAAAACAATATCAAAAAAGGCAGTCCGCAAAAGATTTGTATCACCAATAAATCAAGGTACGGTTGTTATAAATATAAGTGTATGCATCAGGTACGGTTATTATAACACCCATTTTAAATCCAAATGCTACAAAATAAAAATATGCAGCAGAGAAATCAAGTCTTGGTGGTACAATTTTTTTGCAGAGGACCGTCTTTTTTTATATTGTTTTATTTGGGAATCGAAATAACTATGAGGATGCAGCATTGAAGTAGAGATTTAAAAAGAAAAAAAAAACTATCATTCATCAAAACAAAGAGAATCTAGGATTAAATGGGAAATTATTAAATATAAAGATTTTGTGTAATCTTAATTTGTTACATTTTAGTAAATATCTAAACTAGTAACGTTCACCTGATAACTCCGCTATCATGGTACTCCTAGACACCAACGCGACAATGACAAAATTCTCCAACTTTTCAAAAAGAGGATTAAATTTGTTTCCATATTTGAGAGGATACAAAACAATGCAAAAATTATTGTTAGTCACATGTATGTTATTTCAACTAAAAATGGCCAGGCAACATGTCGGGCCTGCTATACCGTCATCAGACAATAGACACCAAACTTGCTGAAGTAAAGAGGTCACCATACACTAGCGCTGTTATTTTGGTCATC
This sequence comes from Papaver bracteatum, assembly GCA_023529315.1. NCBI lineage: Eukaryota > Viridiplantae > Streptophyta > Magnoliopsida > Ranunculales > Papaveraceae > Papaver > Papaver bracteatum. The sequence continues at coordinate 70,636 of JAJJWX010003911.1, read as the reverse complement.
GTGTTACACAAATGACCAAATTTAATTATTATTCAAAAGTAGAGAGGTCACCATGGATATAAAAGAATACAAGAGTAAATTTACTCTTCAAAATGCATGTTTTGGTTTCGGTCTTATGCAGATTTTGGTGAACCAAATCGGAAAATCTAAAAAACTTCCCATCAATTTCATGAAATCAGATTTAATAATAGGCCAACACACCTTGTAAAACTCCATAGAAAAGCCATCAGACCCTGGAAATTTATTAGAGCCAAAATGACACTTCTTACACTTCTTCTTCGGTAAACTCCTTCTCCAATTCTGTCCTCTCCACTTCTATAATACTAGGAAATAATAAACTGTCGAGAGTAAATAACATTCTTTTATGTGTCTTGATAATAGCTCCCCATTTCTGCTTTTATCGGACGACCGACCGAAGGGAGGGAGTCCTTTTTCCAGTAAATATGGGGGCTAAAATGTAGTTGCATGCAACGCTTTTTTTGGGTTTTTAATCGATCTAATTGAATGAGAATTGATCGTTTGTTTTCAAAATTGATTTCATAATTGGATAGGTACAACAAAGGACTACTGGTAAACACCATCAACTCAATCAAAACACGAATCAGTTGTCCATTTTATCGATCTTAAAACCACTAAAAAACCGTGGCCTATTCTAATTCGCAACGGTTTTATTTGATTTGATCAAATTGGATCAAAATTGATCATACTTTCATCAAATTTAATGGAAATATGATCATTTGGGGTCTGAAATTATACTTATACCTCATCAAATCGGATCAACTCAATCAATTGCACCTTCAATTACTTTAAATCAAACCAAAATTTGTCATACGTTACGTATTAGTAACATATATGTGCGTTGCTAAATTTTTCCCTTTCAAAATGGAAACTACTATTGATTTTTCTTCGTTTAATGATCGGAAATTCGGTCGTCCAATACACTGCTGTAGCAGTAATCTAGTACTATCTTGCTCAAAACACTCCACACCTTCAATCTCCAACTTAGCAATTGTATTTCTCTTTTTTCTAGCATTAGCGATACTATGAAGTAGAGACACATTAAAAGAAAGAAAGAGAATTTAGAATAAAAATGGAAAATTAATAAATGTTAAGATCTTTGGGTATTCTAAATTCTTAACATTTTAGCAAACAAGAATACTGGTTGAGTACGACTAACAAAAACTCAAGCAGAATAGGAACACATGAGTATGCGTTAATACCCATTTCCCAACTTCATCTAATAAATGAGCATAACAAACATAATCAATCCATAGCCTACACTCTTATATCAGATCAGATGTGATAAGCAGTAAACAAACCCCAAAAATTGAGTAAATTGTAGACACAAGATTGATCAATAACTCAACGATCATAGGAACTGTTGACACTTGTAGTAATCAATCAATCTAGTGTCAGGAAATTTACGCTTTGTTGATGATTACGTGTGCTGAATCGTAACTAGTAACGTTCAGATTCTTCTTACCAGAAAACAACTATGGTACTCTCTTCTTCTTTTTTTAAAGAATTTTGCAAGCAAAATGGGAAAAGAAGAGAACCATAGTTGTATCTGGTAAGAAGAATCCGAACTTTACTAGTTATGATTTAGCATACCTAATTATGGTACTCTCTTATACTACCTAGATGCGGTGTAATTTTATCGGTCCAAATAGAGTTTCACCTTGATACTCTCGGATAGGTTTTTAACCTTCTGTAGTTCTCTTTTACCCCATCATATACATAACCAGAGTGGAACGTTTACAAGTTTTATAAAAATGCTAAATATACATATATAGACTTTGAACGCAAGTGAGGGCGATGCTGTATACCTACCAAACAACTGTCGCCACTTGCCTATATATATAAATATACCTGATTCTACTCAACTTCACTATTTGCCGATTTACACTGCAAAGTATCAAGTAGTCATCAACAAGAGTGTCAATCACTGAAATTTCGCTATAATTTCACATGCAAAGAATTATCTGAACTGCTTTTAAAAGTGCATCAACGGATCCACCCACTTAATATCTTGTTTGTCCGAAACTTGTAAAACTCTTTCGTTAGAGCACCGTTGAATCTTTTGTCTCAAAAAAGACCAAAACTAAAGGTCGATCTCCATTCCAATTCAATGCCATCTTATCAATTTATTCTTTCATCAACTACGCAATTGTAGCAAAGTAGGGGAGCATAATCACTCATTATGTAGTCATATATTAGTTAACCGTCCAACATCTCCTCCATCGACCAAAGTACCATCCTGCGATTATATCCGATCGCACTATGAAAGAAAAGTTCATACTCAGAAAATGCGCGAGGGAGGTGCACGACTCGTGCACAAAGCAAGTAGTGCAGCCAACAAGGTCCTTTCATATGCAGCAAATGCGTGAGGAAAGTACACAACTCGTGCACAAACTCCTATTTCAGTGTACGAACCCGAGGGGTCGAGACAGTATCGTAATTGTCGTCCTTCCCTGCAAACAATTTATATTTAATCTCAATCCTTCCTTAGGGTTTTAAAAATAATGATGTCCAAGTCCCAAAAATAAAGTTCAAAAAGTGTCCTAAAATAAAAAGAAAAATTACAACAGTGAAACCCTATATACAGTTTCTAAAAATAAAAAAAAATAAAGTCTAAATAAAATAAATATGTACAAAATATTCTTCACTCCTTGGACTCCTCTTTCTTTCCTTCTTTGGCGATGCTTTCCTTTTATAGCACTTTTTATTTCCATGTAGCTTCACTCCAAATCTGAAAAGAATCAAAAAAATACCAAAGGCGTAAAAGAGAAGAAAAATAATAAAAATAAAATTAAACCAAAAACAAATCTAAATACAAGTCCGCGTCGGCGGCACCAAAAATTGATGTAGTTTTTAAAGTGGTAAATAAAGTTCGTTCAAAGACTTGTAAAGATTTGGTTTCAGAATAATAAAAACTATATACAAAATATTGTCACAATATCGAGAGAACTGGGACTTTGGATTTCACCATTAATCAAATTCAATTGGTTCATATATGATTCATAACAAGCCTTGCTCTTTTTGTTGACTCTTTTCTTTGCAAAAAGTAGATTTTGTAAAATATTAATTGTAAATCACAAGCATGGTGCATCAAAAGCTCTAAGTCTAAGCATACACCATCAAACAAAATCACAAATAATTAATAAAAATCATAAATCAATTAAATCAATGCAAAAGTCATAGAGAATTGATTATAGTTACCAATAAATTATGAAACATGGCTTCCTCCATCGTCCCAGTAATGGGGTTTAGCTCCTCATATTATTCACGTTCTCAAAATAGGTGTTTATAAATCAAAAGTGTGCAAAACAAGAGAAAACTAATAAAGCAGACAGTTTGCAACGCTATAGAGGCGTTACAAACAAAATTTACAATGGGTGTTGAACTGTTACAGCAAAATGATGACTAGTTTGTAACATATGAGATCTGTTAAACAGCGATACTTGTGTTGTGTTGTTTGAATAAGACTGCCTATGCGACTGTCCTCGTATGTCCAATGTTCTTCACCTTCGTCTTCTTCCCTGAAAGTGCAGAACTCGTCTGCAACTTTCTTTCTTCGAACCAGGGACCTTCTGTATCTACCCCAAACTTTCGACCCTCTTTCTGGGACTCATAGCACCTTATAGATATAGCATAGGGTCATAAAATCTCGTACAATTCTTTGGTTCAACTTGATTTGTTCTTGCCCCAAAAGTTACGGAAATTTCCTGTTTTATCTCTTCTTTACGCTTCTCTATAGCCGAAAACTACCAAGACTGGATAGATGCAAATTGTATAAGAATATCTTCCCTTCTCTATCACGTAAGTTCCACATATAACTCGGAAAATGCAGATATTTTTCTCCTCCCCTGTTTGATCGATAATGGATGGTCCAACCCAACTTGATTAAAACCAATTACCATATCTTCCCTGATTAGGTTAAAGGAGTCCATCCCAATCGATTTCGGTGATTGAATATCCACAAAACATCTCTAAAAACCAGAGAACAACTCCTCCCCTATTTTGCTTCAACTCAATAATCTAGCCCAAGTTTTCGATTCTATCGTGTATACCTACCCTGTTTAACTTAATCACGTCCATCTCAGCAAAATCTGGCTATTGACTCTCTCCAAAAGCATCCCAAATATCGAACCCTAAAATTTGTTCGTGAAACACAAATATCCCGCCAATTCTGAATTTAAATTTGGAGAAGACGACCTCCCCTTATCCTGAGCAGGGGTGCGAATAGCCATGGGGTGTAAATAGCACATATGGGGTGTAAATAGCAGTGAGGTAGTCCCTTAGTAATTGAAGTACCCCTTATCCAAACTAGGGATCCGAATAGCAGGTGTCCTCCGGGTGCCTTTATCAACTTTTCGAGCCGATTTCTCCGCACAAGTGTATTTCTCCAAAAACACCTACAAAGACATAAAACAACCAAATAAGTACAAAATAGAGCACTAACAATACACATAGTTGAGACCAAAATAGACACATAAATGTGTCTATCAACTATGAAAACCTTTAGTATTTATATAAGAAAATTAACCTCTAGGGTTTTAGATATCTTGTAAACCATGTTTTTGTTTCTTGTAAAACAATTAAACGCGTAAAAGGAATCCTCCCATAAATAAAAACTTGTAAAAAAAATATTTGTGGAGACAAAAGGATTGATGCATGGACTAAATATATTTTATCCCACCCCTTCCACCCGCGTTTGTCAATATATCCATAGGAATATGGTTATATAGTGGAACACCTTCTCTATTGTAACCAATGTGGGACTAAAGAGAGATTCATTCACTCAAAGAAATGAGTGATCATCCATAGAAACCTTAGGTCCTAAGATCAAACCACACCAAGAACAAAAATCATTTATTAAATAAACTCATTTTCTCCAACAGGAAATACATAAATGGAGAGTGGAAATCCAAAGAAAGTACATAGAAGCTAATGGAATTGTTCATGGTTCTCTACCTGCGGTGAGCAGATTACAAAAGAAGATTGAATTCAAGCTAGAGATACTCAAATTGAGTTCATTTTTAGGAAGTAATGATGGTGGGATTAGGAAAAAGTCAGATCTTAGTCCAGGGTTGGCTACAAATTCTTCCTTCTCCTCTTACTACATTAAGTTTATGAGTGTTTCAATTCTTAAAAATATGATCGAAAGGATCATTGCTGGTAGTGATAGGCCGTTACTCTTGTGTATCGGAAGTAAGAGTATTGACATGAACTTAGGAATGGGTAGTGTGATTATCTATGGACCACTACAAGTGCTTCAGTTGTTATCACAAAACAAGTCGTGTCATTGAAAAGTTGAACAAGATGTTGATGGGGTTACTGCGAGGTATGTTTCACCTGGGTGTGAGGTTTCCTATTATTACTATGACAAATTATTAGTTATTTTTGGTAGAACTATGGGGAGTATGGCCTATCCTTATTGGTTACAACTCTATATGCGAGTTTTATTGCAGCTGAAGAAAGACCCCAATCCTTCAGTTTTGGGAGACGTTGTACGACCTTGGGCCAAGAAATTCTTAAGAGGAACCTAGTTAGAGTATTTTAAGAAAATGAAAGTTGAGAAGAAGCGGCAACAACTTCCTTTTATTCGCGGGGTTTATAAGATAAACCAGTAATATTTTGTCTTATTTCTGTTACTACAGTATAATACTTGCATATACAGTTACGGTACAGCAAAGGGAAAATACTTAGAAGACTATACTTGCTTACTGCATCATTCTCCAGGGTGCTGGTACAATCCGTTGTAGTGCCAATTCTGCAGTGGGAAAGATGTCACATTCTTATTATGCTCGCAAGTGGTGGCAGTAGTTGGATCTCCATTGACAGAGCTTGTTTCTTATCCTACATCCTTTAGGACAAGGATGATTTGTAGGGATGAGTATTTGTCATGTCCCTTAGCCGTAATGTTAGCGTACCTTGATATGGGCCACCAGTTAGAGGTACCTTCTTGTTGGATGTGGTTAACCTCTGTCACGAGATTTCCCTTCCCGTGTATCTGTCCTTTATATTCTAGATTATGTAATTGAGATGTTTATCCAATTGAGTAATAGAACTATATCTCCCTTTTATCATCTTTCCTCTGTAATTCTTCTTACTGTCTGTTCGTATATTCCATCTATGTCTTCTTCTTCTAACCTTCCAATTTCACCTTATATTCTCTTTTAAATCTCTCATAATCTCTATCGTTAAAGATCCAAGCTGCTTCTGAGCACCCATTTTAGTGTAGATCACTACAGCTTAGGTGTTGATTCGAACTTCAAATGTGGTATAATAACATATAAACTATGAACCAAGAAGCTCTGGGAGGGTTCATACTTCAAACTTAGCAGGATACATCGTCGAAATCGATAAATGTGAAGCTCAGTTCCGATTCGAACTTCAAATGTGGTATAATGGCATACAAACTATGAACCAAGAAGCACAATGTCGATTCTATCAGAATATTCTCCGAAACCTTAAACAAACCATTTTCAGGCAACTTCGGGAAAGCAATTGGCTCCAAGATCGAAACCTGGCCGGGAATTGACTACCATAACTCGAATACTTCGTTAGAACGATGAATCCAACCATTCATAGGTAAGATTTCATGAAATATTCTCTAAAACCATAAACGAACCTTTTTCTAGCGACTTCAAGAAAGTGGCTCCGAGTTCGAAACCTGACTGGGAGTTGACTACTATAAGTTGGAAACTTCATTAGAACGATGAATCTAACCATTCATTGGGAAAATTTCAAGGAATATTCTCCGAAACCTTAAACAAACCCTTTTCTGGCGACTTCGGGAAACCAAATGGCTCCGATCTCGAAACCTGACTGGGATTTGACTAGTATAAGTCGGAAACTTCGTAATAACGATGAATCCAACCATTCATAGGTAAGATTCCATTGGTATATTCTACGAAACTTTCAACAAACCTTTTTCTGGCGACTTTGAGAAATAAAGTGGCTCTGATCTCGAAACCTGGCCAGGAGTGGACTACTATAAGTCGAAAACTTGGTAAGAACGATGAATCCATCCATTTACAGGTAAGATTGCTTCGAAATATTCTCCTGAACCTTACACAAACCCTATTTTGATATATTGTATGCATACCCTGGCTCCAGATCGAAACCTGGTCGTGAGTGAACTACTATAAGCCAAAAACTTGGTAAAAACGATGAATCCATCCATTTATAGGTAAGATTCCTCTGGGATATTCCCCGAAACCTTAAACAAACCATATTCTGACATAAAGTACGCATATCTTGGGCTCGAGTTCGAAACTTGGCCGGGAGTGGACTACTATAAGTCGAAAATTTGGTAAGAACGATGAATCCATCCATATATAGGTAAGATTGCTTCGAAATATTCCTCGAAACCTTAAACAAACCCTATTCTGACATATTGTATGCATACCGTGGTTTCGAGATCGATACCTGGTCATGAGTGGACTATTATAAGCCGAAAACTTGGTAAAAACGATGAATCCATCCATTTACAGGTAAGATTCCTCTGGAATATTCCCGGAAACCTTAAACAATCCTTATTCTGGCATAAAGTACGCATACCTTGGATCTGAGATCAAAACCTGGCCAGGAGTGGAGTACTATAAGTAGGAAACTTGGAAAGAACGATGAATCCATCCATTTACAGGTAAGATTGCTTCGAAGTATTTCTCAAAACCTTAAACAAACCATATTCTGACATATTATATGCATACCCTGACTCCGAGATCGAAACCTGGTCGTGAGTGGACTACTATAAGCCGAAAAATTGGTAAGAACGATGAATCCATCCATTTATAGGTAAGATTCCTCAGCAATATTCCACGAAACCTTAAACAAACCCTATTCTGGCATATTATATGCATACCCTATCTTCGAGATCGAAACCTGGTCGGGAGTTGAATACTATAACTCGAAGACTTCGTTAAAACGATGAATCTAACCATTCATAGGTAAGATTTCATGGAATATTCTCTGAAACCTTAAACAAACCCTTTTCTAGCAACTTCGAGAAAGAAAGTGGCTTTGAGCTCGAAACCTGGACGGAGTTGACTACTATAAGTCGGAAATTTCGTTAGAACAATGAATCTAACAATTCATAGGTAAGATTTCATGGAATATTTTTCGAAACCTTAAAAAAAACCTTTTCTGGCGACTTCGGGAAACAAAATGGCTTCGATCTCGAAACCTGGATGGGAGTTGACTACTATAAGTCGGAAAATTCATAAGAACGATGAATCCAACCATTCATAGGTAAGATTCCATTGGAATATTCTCTGAAACCTTCAACAAACCTTTTTCTAGCGACTTCGAGAAAGAAAGTGGCTCTGATCTCGAAACTTGGCCGGGAGTGGACTACTATAAGTCTGAAACTTGGTAAGAACGATGAATCCATCCATTGATAGGTAAGATTGCTTCGAAATATTCCCCTGAACCTTAAAGAAACCCTATTCTGACATATTGTATGCATACCCTAGCTCCGAGATCGAAACCTGGTCGTGAGTGGATTACTATAAGCCTAATACTTGGTCAAAACAATGAATCCATCCATTTACATGTAAGATTCCTCCGGAATATTCCCTTAAACCTTAAACAAACCCTATTCTAGCATAAAGTATGCATACCTTGGGTCTGAGATAGAAACTTGGCCGGGAGTGGACTACTATAAGTCGGAAACTTGGTAAGAACAATGAATCCATCCATTTACAGGTAATATTTCTTTGGAATATTCCCCGGAACCTTAAACAAACCCTATTCTGGCATATTGTATGCATACCCTGGCTCCGAGATCGAAACCTGGCTCAGAGTGGACTACTATAATTCGAAAACTTGTTAAGAATGATAAATCCATCCATTTACAGGTAAGATTCCTTCGGAATATTCCCCAAAACTTTAAACATACCTCATTCTGGCATATTGTATGCACACCCTACTTTAAATGTGGTTCAAGGGCATACGAACGGTGAACCCTCAGTGTCCGAAGTGGTTCTAGCTCCACATTTATTCGGATATATCATAGAAACTCATAAAGATGAACCATTTACAAGTAATATTCCATCGGAATATTCTATGAAAGCTTAAAAAACCTTCTTTTAGATATTTCTACTGAATCTCAAAAGGCCTCAATTTCTAGAATTTAGTGAGGGGTGTTAGAGAAAATAGTTTTTATCATAAGTGAGAAAACTTTAGCAGAAGTGAGAATTTCTTACAGAAGTGAATAAAATCTAGCAGAAGTGAGAAAAATTTAGTAGAAGTGTTTAACCCTCTACGACGACTCTTAAAATGGGTTGTAAAAGGTTTATTTATTAGAAGTGAGAAAAAATTAACAAAACCGGAGACCAAAATATTTTTTTGCAGAAGTGAGAAAAATTTAGCAGAAGTGTTTATACCTCTACGTCGACTCTTAAGGGGGTTGTAGAAGTTCTATTTATCTTTTTCTTATTATCTTTTCAATCTCCCATCATAACCATCCATTTACATCATAACCGTCCATTTATTTTTTTCCTTAACAGTTTTTTTCTTATCATTTTTTTTTTATAAAAGTAGATGTAAAATATATTTAGACATGTAAATGTGGAAGGATGGTTGGAATCCCAGACTTGGAAGGAAGAGGCTCAGGTTGGACTCACCTCAACCTTTTTTTTTTTCAAAATCAATTTTTATTTTTACAACTTTTATAGAGGTTGTGATTCTGAATGACAAAAAAAAACACAAAACTACCAACTTTGTGAATCCGGAAGGATGGTTGATGACTTGTGCTCATGCACAGTTCGCTCGTGTTTGAATCTCTCAAACATCATTTTTTCCAAATGATATTTTTTTTTTTGCTTCAACAACCCTTTGGTCCTCTTTCCGCCTAAGAGTTGGACGTTTTTTTACTTTGAAAACTCTTTGCTTGAAAAGAGTAGTAAAACATACCCCTTCTACAACTTTAAAAATAGGAGTTATAGATAACTATTTTTCCCGTAGTGAGATGTTCATATCGTGTCCATTAATCAACTCTACAACTTGCAAACGGTCAGCCTTCAAGGATCCAAAAATGTTCAAAACATTCTCAACGGAATTGGTTCTTTGTTAAATTTGCGGTTTCTAGATCTCTCTTATTCAGATGCCACAATGTTACTTGATTCCGTTATGATGCTAACTAGCTTGAAGACTTTACGGAAAATGGGTCATTTGTCCAAATATTTTTAAAACATGGTTCAAATGGATGAGTTAAAAAATTTATGGATGAAATGGACAAAAATAAATAAATAGCAAGGATGAAACTGGATTCATCCTGGCTTAAACTTAAAAATTAGCGAGGATGAAACTGAATACATCCTGATGTAAATTAAAAATAATAAAAATTATTTGAAAATGAGTAGGATGAAATTGGTTACATCCTCCCTATTTTTGTCCATTTAAACAATATCAAAATCTAGATGTTTTTTTCACCCAGGAATTGTTGATTTTGGTCTTTTTAACCAATTTTGTGAAGACTTTATATATCAGTAGTTGTGAGGGTATTATTGTCTTGCCCACAAATATTGGGCATCTACGGATCCTATCGTCCTTTGATATCTCTCTCCTCCATAATTTAACCAAGTTCAACTTCGAACGTTGCCCTCAATTGAAAGCATACCTCGTAACTTTGAAGTTTTGACACAATAGGTCACTTAATCTGGAAGGTACCGAAATAGCAGAATTACCCGAGTCTTTGACTAACAATATATGTAAATTAGAGTATGTGATATTTGAAAGAAAGTGTAAGTTTCCCAAAGACATTAAGAATTAGGTGGAATTGAGACATCTGGAGCACAACGGAAACTCAAAATATTCGAGCACGCCCGGAGGTATTGAAAAGCTGACTTGCTTGGAAGTATTAGATCCTTTTATCGTGAATCAGCAGATCTAAATTCCCTTCGGGAGTTACATATTGAAAATATAGAGAATATGAGAGGTGGTAAAATAGAGGTGGAGAGGGAAAAGCTAAAAGACAAGCAACACATTCAAGATTTGAGGCTACAATGGAAGAATTTCCAAGTAGAAGAAGAATTGATGACTAATAATTCTGTTTTGGTGTTGGAAGGCCTCCAGCCTCAACCTAATTTGGAGAGAATGTCTATCGATGGTTTTCCTGGTTTAAAGCTTCCGAAGTGGATGCGATCAATATCTTCTTGTCTTCCTAATTTAGTGAGATTAGAGTTTAAAGACTGCAAGAGTTGTACATAATTAGTAGGCCTGGGTCTTCTTCATAGTCTTCGGATAGAAAAAATGAATTCAATCAAGTGTTTCGGTAAGGAATTTTACTACAGGCTAGAAGAAGAAAGCAAAGGTTGTGCAACAACAAGAACATTATTCCCTTCGCGCCACCTGATAAGTCATTCCCTTTCCTTGAGAGAGTATCCATCGAATACTGCGGTAATTTGACATATATACCAGATTTACGATTATGGACTTCTTCTCTCACGCAATTTATCATAATGGAATGCGAACATTTGAAAAGGGAGCATATGGAAGATTATTGTGATATTTTTAATATTTTTGAGAATATCTAAGAACACAAAGCTTCAAATCCAATATTATATAAACAACAAACATAACAAACAACAAATGTAAACACAAAGCATTACCTTCTTTGTCATTCTCCACCACAACTTCACCAAATTTTGGATCCCCATCAACACTGTCAACATCATTATCACCTTCACTCTCACTGTCACTTCCCTTGTCTGATAAATACACATTCTCAACCTTCTTCAAAAACTTTTTGTACAGTAAAACCTCTCCGGAAGAATACTCCATATAGGAATAAACTCCATATGAGAATAAATATTTATAGTCCCGATTTGGGCCAGTTATATTTAAGAATAAACCCCATATTGAAATAAGTCATAAAAATTTCCGGTCCCGTCTTAAGAAACATACCTCCGCATAAGAATAATTAACATTATATTATAAATACAATAAGTCTTGTCATGCATCAAAGTTTAAGATGAAGAGCTTCTTGTAACCATTTTACAAAATCATTTGGCTTCAAAGTAGATTTGTTGCTTTTTTGTGCACAATTTAGTACAAATATCTTTCACTCATATAATTCCTTTGGTCGATTTTTAGTACTAATAGTTTTATTGGTCAATTTTCGGTGTCAAAGTTGAGTTTATATTTTTCTAGATACATTTTTGTGTTTCCAATACATATATGTGTATTTTCTCAAGTGCATGTATGAAAGTTTTTCTTTCGGTCTATTCAAGGTAGACCTCCATATAAGAATAACCCATATATAAGAATATTTTTTTAGTGACCGGCCCCTAGGATATTCTTATATAGAGGTTTTACTGTACTCCATATCATCTTTAAACTCTTGTTCATATCCAGGGACATTGTTGATATCCTCATCAGATGACACTCATCTTCTTCAATATTTGGTAGTTGAACTACAAACTCATCACTCTTCTTATATTCTTGACTCAACCTGTAAATATCTTCCACTACATGAAATTTCAGTCCAAAACCTGTAAAAACAGGAAAGTCAGTCCAAAACCTGTAAACTCATCAAATGGATCTTTAACCAAAGTCAACTTTCCCTATATGGGATTTGATACCTTCTCTTGTAAACCGGTACTACATTAGCGTTATAACATGTCACACGTAAGCCCAATCCCTTCTTTTCTGTTTGGGCTTGTTTTGGGCGAGGCGGGTTTGGACTGACTTTCCTGTTTCCCCATGATTCTCTCAACAAAGGATAGATATCCAAAATGCATACAATATACCCTAGTTGTTCTTCTCAATCGTCATCGGAGGTTTGAAAACCATGAGAGATCGCGGAATGGAGAAGGTATTGCCATATGATGTTGTCCTACAGGTATTTTTCCGATTACCTATTCAATCAATCTTTGATTGTAAACTAGTTTGCAAAGCATGGTTAGGTATTCTTAAGGATCCCTTTTTTGCCCTACAGCATGTCATATATCTCCAGCTTATTAATGGTGGTGATCATCATGCTTATGACCACGGCTTCCTTTTGTTAGTTATAGATTTTTCAGTCGTCAACAGTTTTTCACTTTGGTATCACGATTATGTGAAGACTAACGAAGAGGAGGTTGGATTGTGCATGCCACCAATCAAGAGGATCAGTCATCCTACTGTTCGGAGATACAATCACTATTACTACAAAGCTATTATTGGTTCTTGCAATGGGTTAATTTTTTGTTCTTTAAGCTACAATTGTGGCCTTCAATATAGCTGACGAAAAATTTCATGAATTTATCACTTTGCCGCCTTCTGTAATGGAATCAGTTTTCGGCCTTTCCCTTTCTGAAGTGGACGGATGTTTGTGTGTTGTAGAAAGGTTTTGGGATGATAAGAAAAATGACGTGTGGTTGTTAAGAAAGAGAACGGGTAATGGTGTGAACGGGCAAGAATTTCATACTTGGAGTTGGAGGAAGGAGTTTAGTGTCTCGACTACGATGACCATTTTCCCACTCTCTATTACTAAAGGTGGCGCACTTTTAATCTGGCAAAATGGTGAGTGTCTTTCTTATGATCCAAAACATGGAATTGCGCAACACATTGGACACAGTAATAACAAATACATAGTAGAGGCAATTCCACATACAAATAGTTTAGTTTCGTTGAAAGCTCTAGTTGGTGAAAGGATAAAAAGAGAATAACTCGTAAGTAATCTTTAGTTGTTTGAATGGTTTTTTTAATGCTTTTTATGCGTAATTTGAAAACATAGTAACTTTTCTGCAATTTATCGTGATTTATATATCAGTGGGTCAAACTTGAATCATAATAACTTTGAGTGAGCTAGAGCAGGAAACCAAGAAGAAACAGAAGCTTTAGGACTTCTACAAGCATCACAAGCATCACAGTGAACTAAGGAGAAAGAATTGAACCACTTCAGCATAGAAGGAGATTGCGGAAACTTAATTGAGGCTCTAAATTTAAAGTATTGCTATTTTCTAGGTTTTTCCTTTTGTTCTTAGAAATGGGAATGCAGTGGCTGATATCTTTGTCAAGCTCCCCATCTTTGTATTAAGCGAAAACTTCAACTTGATAAATCTAATACTAGGAGTGGTTGTTTCCCCAACCCATATTAACTGTGTCTCCTTATCTTACACTACTTGTTACAGCTAATTCTTCGAGTTACTCCTTTTAATGCATTACTCCCTCTGTTTCTGAAAGACCGTCCTCTATTCCTTTTTCGTCAGTTTCGAAATTGTGTCCAGCTTCTGTTTATAGTCATACTTTTTCAATGAACTCTCTAATATACCCTTGAATTCTTTATATTCATAAATCTATTTTTAACGTGACTCAATCTAAAATATTAAATAAATTAGTATAATTGAGGAAACAAATATATCCTTCATTCATTTTAAGGAAATATACATTTAACTATAAAAATTAGATTCCTTATAAAGTTTATACTTTTTAAATTCAATATCTTTTAAATTTCCCTTTTATATTTCGTATTTATAATTCTCAAACCAATTTTGTATAGTCTTTATTGCTAGCATTTTTATTAAAATAAAATAGGTAAGTAACTAAGGGTAGTCAAGTAAAATAGTATGGTCTCCTTAATATTTTGAGAAAGTCAAAGCGGACTGTCTTTGTGAAACGGAGGGAGTACAAATTTATAAATGTAAATATAAAAAAAATAATCTTATAAGTTATATAGGGCTTAGCCCTGTCAGCTAAATGACATGCAATTTAGCCATTTCAGGAATGCTTGTATAATAACTTTGAGCCTTTTGGCCTTACCAAATACAATCTTATTGTACAAGTCTTATACATGGAATGCTTCCTGGTCTATAAGGCTTAGTATTATGGGAGAGATATTTAGCTGCTAGATTGGCCATCCACGTCATATTGAGCAACCTCCTAACCCCAATGAGATGGCCAATCTAGCAGCGAAACGCCTAACCATTCGGCATTTCTCTCTCTTTTGCTTCTTCTCTCTCCTTCTTTTCCCCCTCTCTCCTTCTTTTCCCCTCTCTCTCACGTCCCCCACCTACTCTCCCTCTCTCTCTCCATCACATTTTCTCTTTTAACCAAAAAATTTTCTCTAGCGCCGAACCATTCGGCTTTGGACAACTTTTTGAGCGCCGCACTATTCGGCGTTTCAATCTCGTTGATAGTGCGACTGCGAGCAAATGCTAGGAGAGAGAAGTAGCCAGATTTAGTGTTAACTTTTTTCTCACACTTTTTTCATGATTTGCAACACTTTTTGGCCAATCTAGCGCTCCAAACTCTCCCATAGGACTTAGCCTAAGTACTAATCCAATTTCTTGTAGCCATGACACCAAAACTGATCATTCATTTATCAAGGTTATGGATGGGGGTATGAGTACTGAATTTGATGGAGGTATGAGTATTGAATTTGATGGAATGTCACACGTGAATACTCTTGTTCACTGAAAGCTGTCGGAGTAGATTTCAACACAATTGAATTTTCAGAACATGGACCACTGGGGAAGAGGTGAAGCAGTTGCAATACCGCATAAATGTAGGTTACTAGAGAAATTATGGCCTCGCGTAGAAAGTGTTACATGGATTCTAAAAAGTTTATAGTGAATTCAAATCATTCTAGCAGTGGAGCTATCTTCAAGTGCTCCAACAATGCTACTACCGACTTGATTTACAGCTCCTTTTTGGAAAACAAGGACATCATTGGAAAATGCAACCCTCATATTAAAGAAGAACCAAGGTTTATATGAAGTCTGAAGTTCCTATAAGAGGAAGTCAAGTTGATGTCGAAAGTTGTTAAGTAAAAGAGTTGAACAAATGTACCAAACAGTAACTACATACATAAGGAGCTGATAGGGTGTAGAATACATCCTATTTATTATCTATTGTTTATGCTTTCTCTGCTATTTTTCTTGTGAATTATGTATTTTACGCGTGTTTTTGAGTTATTAGGTACTCTGGAGTCGCATGGAGAAAAGAAGAAGAAATCACCCAATTTGAATAAAAATGGCAAAATTGTCATTTCATGGGTGAATATAATTGGGATCCCAGCCACATGTTAAGGGGTAGCCAGATTTTGGTTAAAAGAGAAGTGCTAAAAGCACCCAGCAAAAGACTAAGATACACCCATTCTGGCGTGGTTCCTATTGAGTGGGTGTATCATCCGACCCCAAACCACCCTAACCCTAAAATCAAGAGAGGTTTCTCTCATTCTTACATAGCACCAGAAAGAGAGGAGGAGTAAAAGCAGCGGCTGCTGCTGTTAAACATCAAGATAAAATCGAGAAATTGAAAGATGAAAGAGGAATTTAAGACCAGGACTCTGTTCGAATCAGTAAGATGATGAAGAGACGAAGATGTTGCTGTTGATATGAGACACATCAAGGAATTATTCAATATGATTGAAGAACTGAAAGTGAAATTGGGGTTTGATGCAAGTTCTTAGAAATGGAGGATTTGATTAAACTATTATGGATGTGTTGAATTTAGAACGAATCGAAGATGGGTTCGATTTGAGAGAGAGCATTGAGAAAGGTATTGACACTGTTTCGATGAGGAGTTGATGGGATGGTGATGTTGGTAGTCGTTGTTAAGGAATTAGAGATCGAATAGGGGAAACAGTGGGTTGGAATTTATGGATTTGGAAATTAGGGCTTTGGTGTTCTTGAGAGATCGATGGGTATTGTATCTGAAATTGAAGATGAATAAGATATGGTCTGGAGTTGATGTTGTGATTGCAAATATGAGAAGCTGCTGCTATGAACAAGGCCCTGTGGTTGAAATTGTGTGAATGATTTGGAGGGATTTATGGTTGTTGTTGATTTGAATGGAGCAGAGATGGGTATAGAGAAGATTAAAAGCAATTGTGTATGAATGAAGCTGTTGATTTCACTTAGATGTATGCTAGGTTCTTAACAGGAGAAGACTAAAAATTGAGGTCTGAATTCGGCCGGGAATAGCCAGAAAACAAATGAAACTCTGTCGGATTTTCTTTTCGACGATTTAACTCAGCTACCGATCCAGCTCAGTGACTAAGACTTACTCAGACGACTCAGCCAAATAAGACAGCTGACTTGAGCTAGCTGACTCCCTTCTTTGACCCAGTTGACTAACAGAAGACCGTCTTGACTGGTAAATATAACGGAACGGGATAGAATATTCCGTTATCGGAGAAGAACCTCAGGGACCGGCATACAACTTTCTGACCGGATTCCGATAGCATCATGATTTCTCCGACGACCCCAAATGACATACTTTTGTGTGAAGTTTCTCTCATGGGATGTGAATACTTTGATTTAGAATTAGATGAAGTATTTGGCTTGGATATGGAAAGAGAAGATGGAAGATTTGAAAAAGACTTGGATTTGGAAGTGGAGCTATAATGGGAAAGGGATTCCATTCCTAAGAGGATTGCAAGGAAATTGAAGCCTATAAATAGAGAAGTTCTCTAATTTTTTATACACATCTTTTTGCACACCTCTACACATACAACACTTTTCTTTTCTTTATTTGTGTGAACTCTTTAGCATGAGTAACTAATTTTATTGATTGAGGATGAATTCCTAGTTCTTAATATGATTTGAGTTTTTGTTTCAATTCTATCTTGAAGTTCTTCATATGATTATCGTTTGTTTTTACTAATATTAATGTTTACGATTGATTGATAGGTTGTTTAGAGTGCACGCTAAATTAATTTGTTAATTCGATCTAAAGCTAGTGAAAGTTAGGTAATACATAATAGTTTCTTGACTCTTTACACAAGTAGAAAACACGAGACCTTGCGGAGGGATTCCTTGGAGCAATTGTGTGTGAAAACAACGCTAGAAAGTGGACCGAGCGAACCGAGTCTAACTACTAGAACTAAACCTAAGTTCATAAATCTTAATGCGTTCGGGGAATTACATCTTGTAAGCGAACCTCAAGGTGGTTCTTTTGAATAGAATCTGATAACTAAGCGAACTTGTTACTTAGTGAAATAAGGAATTTTGGGGTTAGCTAAGAGAACCTGCTATCCTACGGTTGGTGATAATCTGTGACTAATAAAAAGTGGAAAAGAACATTACTTGAATCATTTTTTTGTAACGAAAAAGGATTCCTTGATCTATTTTCTCTTATTGATTTTAACTTACACTTTTGATTGCTTTGTTTATTTCTTTTACTTTTTAAAATCTTGAACCAATACCCACCTTTTTTGTGACATTATAAGACAACTAAAACCTCTTGCTCCTCGTGGGAAAGATCTTGACTACCCTATATTACTTGTTAATTAGGTAGTAAAATATAAATTAATTTATTGTGGTTACGACACGCATCAGGAGCAAATCGTGTATTGTGGTTAGTTCGTTAAACAATTTATGTATTCTTACCATTTTCCAACGTTTGTATTCTTTTGATGATTTGATCACTTGGAATTTGTTAATGTTGGGTTATCCCTTCCTTATGTCCCATCAGTTTGCCTTCCCCTTAACTAATGGAAGGAGTTAACTAGTACATGGCTAGTTATGTTATATGTTTCACTTGAAACATCCAGAAGATTAATTATACGAGTTTAGCTTCTTCATTTTGTGAAGAAAGAGAAAGAGAGGAAGAAGAGAACGAGAGTGAGTGAGGTAGAGAGATTAAGCCACCAATCTTTGGTGAGATTGAAGTATTTTGAAGAGAAGAAGAAATGGTTCTTGTCAAAGGTTCCTTTTGGTTGTTGTGGTGAAGATTGATTGATCAATTTCCACATCTCTTCAAAGGGTAAAAAATCTAGGGTTTGTTCAAACTCTAGTAGTAAGTATCTCATCTCTTCCTATTGTCAAATTGATAATGAATATTATCTATTTGGTGAATGAATTATTGATCCATCCTTAGGGGTGAGTGTAATTAGGCAATTGGTATCCAAGTGCTATATGCACCTTGAAATTGTTGTTATCCCCAAATTGGGAGAATTGTGTGTAACCCATTATTTTTATAGTGGAAGATTTTCCCGTGGTTTTTTTTACCCTTCACCTTGGAGGGGTTTTTCCACGTAATTGTCGGTGTTGTGTGATTGCATCCATTTTGCGTAGTTTTGTTATTTCCGTATTTGTATATCATTGATTGTGTAGGTTTCGTATTGCGCATAGCGTCTCGGATTTCGTAAGCCTCCCCCAACCAGTGGTATCTGAGCTTTTGGGTTGAGATAATCCAGTTCAATGGAGGAAGCTAGCACTAGTCATAGAATGGTCAATTTGACTGGTGAGAACTTTGTGATATGGAAGGCGAAGATGGAAGACTAGTTATATTTTGAAGATCTCTATGGTCCAATAGAGAGTAAGGGAGTAAAACCTAAGATGATAGAAGATAAAGTGTGGAGTCTTGCTAATCGTAAAGTTGTTAGTTTCATTCTACAATGGGTTGATGATTATATTATTGTGTCTAGTGAGAAACTAGCATATTCTTTGTGGACGAATTTAGAGGAGTTATATGATCAGAAATTTGCTTGTGGCAAATCTCAAGAAGTGAATCAAAGTAGTAAAGACGTGGATTATTCAAATGAATGTAGGAATCCAATGCAAGAACCAACAGAAGGGAATGTAAATGACAGACAAGTCAATGATGTTATAGTTGTGGTAACAAGTAGTGATACTTCATTCTCTGATTGCAATGATGTATGTGTGAGTTTTACAGGTTCTTATTTAGAATGAATAGTTCATTCAGGTGCATCTTATCATGATACTCCTAATGAAGATGTATTTACCTCCTATAAGGCTGGTGACTTTGGGTCAGTCAGAATGGGTAACAGTGGTGTTGTGAAGATTGTAGGAATGGGTTATGTGAAGGTTGAGACCAGTGTTAGATGCACATTGGTTCTCAGAAATGTGCGACATGTACCGGATCTTCGTTTGAATCTAATATCATCAGGAGTGTTAGATGATAAAGGGTATAACAATAACTTACGTGATGGAAAATGGGAGATAAGCAAGGGCTCCATGGTTATTGCAAGAGCCAAGAAATGTGGCACATTGTACAAAACAGAAGTGAAGGTGTTGAAAGGTGAGTTGAATGTTGTTGACACAGATTTAACCTCCAAGCTGTGGCATAGAAGACTTGGTCATCTTAGTGAGAAGTTAATTCAAATCCTTACCAAAAGACATGTTTTTCCAAATTCCAAAGGTATGCAATTGGGTAAGTGTACTCATTATTTAGTTGGTAAACAAACTTGAGTTTCTTTTCATAAAGCTTTACCCAAGCGCAATTCTGGTATTATTGATCTTGTTCATTCTGATGTATGTGGACCTTTAAGGGTCAAAACACTTGGTGGTGTTTTTTATTTTGTTACCTTTATAGATGATGCTTCAAGGAAGGTTTGGTCATATGCAATCAATACCAAAGATGATGTTGTTCCTGTGTTCAAGTTATTTCACAGCATGGTGGAAAGAGAAATAGGTAGACCTTGAAGTGTCTTCGTTCTGACAACGGGGGAGAGTACATTGGACCACTTGGAGTGTATTGCAAGAGCATGAGTATATGTCATAAACAATCAGTACCGAAGACTCCACAACATAATGGTGTTGTAGAGAGGATGAACCGCACTATTCTTGAGATAATCGGGTGCATGTTATCTCATTCAAATTTACAGATGCATTTCTGGGGTGAAGAAATGAATACTGCTGTGTATTTGATCAATCGATCTCCTTCAAGACCGCTAGATGAAGAAGTAGAATAAAAGGTATGGAGAGGCAAAGATCCTACTTATGATCACTTGAGAGTGTTTAGTTGCAGGGCATTTGTTCATATCCCAAAAGATCAGAGATCAAATCTTGATGACAAAGCAAAGCAGTGTGTATTCTTAGGTTATGGAACAGATAAGTTTGGTTATAGATTTTGGGATCTAGTTGAGAAGAAAGTTCACTTGTGGAAAATGGGTGTTTAACTACCCACATCCGATACCCTCATTAATGGTAGTTGTACTGCGGACCATACCTAACGGTCTCTGATATAATAAAAAGCCGGACCATATCAGAGAGCTTAATAAGCGGTCTCTGAATAACAAAATTTATTTACCCTTGTATCCCTCTTGGAACTCCGATTCAGAGACCCTTACGCATATGCTGCAGTTACTTTTTTAGATGTTCGATGAACGGATAGAGATGTTTAAGATTTGAGCCATTGATTGAGATGAGATGGATGGCTTGATAGGAATAAGAGACCTCGTTATTATCGAGGATAAAGATACGCGCCTCATATTTTTCCTCTTCACAGTTCACACTCACTCTTATCCATCTCTTATCCAACTTCAGCTCATCTTTCCCTCTCCCTCCAACCACCACCGTCTACCTTCACAACAATTATAAATATACCACATCCATGAACAACACCAACACCTATCTTCATCACACAAACAACACCGATCTTATTCTTATTTATTTTTGGTTGTTCTTGTGTTTCTTAGGGTCTTTATTCAAGTACTATGAAGCCGTAGTACCATATTGATCTGTAAGTGCACTGTAAGTTTATACTTTATACTAAATGGACCAATTGTGGATAACTATGATAAGAACAATCTTTTTTGAGAGATGATATGGTCAATTTTTCATACTGCTTTCTATATGTGTTTTTGTAGATTGATACACATAATTAAAAACTGGATCTTCCAAAGTTTATGTGTACCGACTTTAACTTTCGACTGATTCTCGATACAGGTATGGAGGGGGCATGAGTTCATCTAAAGCCTCTCCAAAGACTGACACCAGGGTAAGTGTTTCATATTATCTAGATGTTTATGGGTAAAAATCGTTTCTGCCGATTTCGGTAAATTCGGTAGGTGAGTGAGAAACTGGTTTAAACCCTAAACAAAAGTGATGCACGTTGATCACTTTTTAGGTTCGAGAGATCAATCTGTACATGTCCGTCCTAAACCAAGAAATGGATGTTCCAGACTTGCTTCGGTCACAAAGTGCAGGAGAAGGGTTGATTTGGGGAGGATAGCGAAGAAAGGTGATGAGACCAGATAGTTTTGGTTGGGTAGTGTCTCGACTTGTATTAGAAAAAAATAGAATCTTAGGAAGCTTTCAAGAGATGGAAGCCTTTTGGGTGAGCTTGCCAAAGTTGCTTTCTGATAGTGTTGTATTTTTCTCCTAACCAAGACCTGTTGTCTGGTAAAAATAGGTGAGACCTATTTATACAAGTTGAGACTTAAACGTACCCTGGCCTCATTACGGAAAGAAATAAAGGGTAGTTAAATGGGAGGAGGTGGTAACCGACTTGTTTAAGAGTGACAACGTTTTTCACCTTTATTTCACCATTTAATTGACCGCTTTTATTCCTTTTCACGCTTTCTTAATACGAGCGTAATGTACGCATCATGCTGTGACCTCCAAACCAAAACCCTGAGAAAGCATCCCCAGTTTGTGTTGATGTCTCGAGAGTTGGTTGCACTTTGGGTTCAAGTGGCAATGCCAAGCTGCTATGGGAGCGTGTGGCATGTGTGGAATGCCTTGACCGCGAGTTACACTTTGAATATAAGTGGAAATGCCAAAGATGCTAGGGGAGTGTGTGGCATGTGTGGAATGCATTGGTCGTGGGTTTTCACTATGAGTGCAAGTGGCAATGCCAAAGATGATAGGGGAGTGTGTGGCATGTCCCAATGGCATGCAGAGAATGCCTTGGTCGCGGGTTGCACTTGGAGTGCAAGTGGAAATGCCAAAGCTGCTAGGGGAGCGTGTGGCATGTGCGGAATGCCTTGGTCACAGGTTGCACTTGGAGTGCAAGCGGCAATGCCAAAGATGCTAGGGTAGCGTGCGACATGTGCAAATGGCATGTGCGGAATGCCTTGGTCGCGGGTTGGACTAGGAGTGAATGTGGCAATGCCAAATATGATAGGGGAGCGTGCGGCATGTGCCAATGGCACACTCGGCCATTTGGACCTAGGTTGGACATTTGGCAAGCCAAGGGTGCAGGCGCTACTTTGTCATGACCTAAATGGCATAGCCTCTTGGAAAGTGGCTAGAGGTGGGTGTTGGCATGTGCTAATGGCACGCACATCCATATTATCCTAGGTTGCACGGTTAGGAAGCTTAGGGCGTGGGCGCTACTTTGGCATGTGCCAATGGCATGCGCAGAACTCCTTGGTCACGGGTTGCACTTGGAGTGCAAGTGGAAATACCAAAGTTGCTAGGGGAGCGTGTGGCATGTGCGGAATGCCTTGGTCACAGGTTTCACTTGGAGTGCAAGCGGAAATGCCAAAGATGCTAGGGTAGCGTGCGGCATGTGCCAATGGCATGTGCGGAATGCCTTGGTCGCGGGTTGGACTAGGAGTGAAAGTGGCAATGCCAAATATGCTAGGGGAGCGTGCGGCATGTGCCAATGGCATGTGCGACTTGGTAAGGAAACCTGCTAGTGGTGCGTGTTGGCATGTGCCAATGGCACGCTCGTCCATTTGTACCTAGGTTGGACATTTTGCAAGCCAAGGGTGCAGGCGCTACTTTGACATGACCTAAATGGCATAGCGTCTTGGAAAGTGGCTAGAGGTTGGTGTTGGCATGTGTTAATGGCACGCACATCCATATTAGCCTAGGTTGCACGGTTTGCAAGCCTAGGGCGCGGGCGCTACTTTGGCATGTGCCAATGGCATAGCGGCTTGGAAAGTGGCTAGCGGTGCGTGTTGGCATGTGCCAATTGCACACACATCCATATTATCCTAGGTTGCACGGTTTGCAAGCCTAGGGCGCGGGCGTTACTCTGGCATATGCCAATGGCATAGAGGCTTAGTAAGGAAAGTGGATAGGATAGCTAGGGCCAAGGCAGAGTGCGTTTGGCATTGCGTTACTAGCTTGTGCTAAGTGTGGTTGGCATGATTTTCCATTGGCACGGATGTTCGGCTAGCATGGTTGTCATGCTTTGGCGCATTAGGTGTGGCTGGCATGATTTTTCGTTTGCACAGGGGTGCGACTAACATGGTTGGTATGCTTTGGCGCGTTTTGTGTGGATGACATGATTTGCAGTTGGCATAGGGGTGCGGCTAGCATGGTTGGCATACTTTGGCGTGTTTGGTGTGGCTGACATGATTTTCCGTTAGCACAGGGGTGCGGCTAGCATGGTTGTCATGCTTTGGCGCGGTTGGTGTGACTAGCATAGATAGGGCCAAGGCATAGTACGTTTGGCATGGCGCGGCTAGCTTGGGCTAGGTGTGGCTGGCATGATTTGCCATTGGCACGGAGGGGAATTAGGGTTTCGCTCGTTGTAACCCTAATTTGAAAAAATACCCCCTATTAATTACTGATTATATGCATTAAGTGTTCTAATAAATGTGTCACCGGTGACATTAGGTTATTCGGGGTTTTACGATTTTACCCTTTGTCTAAAAACCACCATCAACATTAAGTCCCCTTCTTAGATCGTAACAGGAGCTTTGTTGTGAGGTAAGCATAAGATGGTGACAAACTATCAGCAGTAAATCGTAAAGATAATTGAGGAGGCTTGTCTGACCTTTTTTATAAATAGGATTTGGAATCCTTGCCTCTGGCAGTTTTGCACAAATCGGGAGGCTGGCACGATTGGGAAGTCAGCATCATTGAGGAACAAGAAGTTGGGCGGCATTGAGAAGTTGACGCGAGTTGGGAAACTGAGCGTGCTAGATGGTGGGACTGGCGTAAGGGGGGGAAGCTGAGCGTGCTAGCTTGGCGTGACTTGGGCGGTCATTGGGAAGTTGGAGCAATTGGTGGGACCGGTACAAGGCGGGTAAGCTGAGCATGCTAGCTGGCGCGATTTGGGAGGTCATTGGGAAATGGGCGCAATTGGTGGGACCGGTGTAGACAAGGATGGAGTAGGTGTTTCTATGGATAGCAAAGTTTCCTTATTTTTCCTTTCTTCAAACGCGGCTTCAATCAGGGCATAATCCATGCTAAAAATCTGGAAGCGTTATGTCCCTCATTGCTTCCCTTCCTTTTTTAAGGTTCCGTATTCATACCCAGCGCAAACGTACCATCTCCCCTGTTTGAAAAAGGGGTTCTTATTGTTGGGTTTCTCTATTTGTCATGTCGCACAGAGACGAATCATCCTCTAACCAGCCATATTCTCCAGGTGAAGGCGTGAGGTCTACCTCTTGCCGGAGCATCCCGACTAGGGATATTCGGGCTAAAAAAATCATACCGGTGTGTTTTCTTCTCATTATTTTCCATGTTATCCTCTTTTATATGTGTATAGATAGGATGGAACTTGATCATTTTCCTATTTTTTGTAGTGTATGATGGAACCCCCAAGGGATGGCCACGCCTTTAACCCTTCGTAGAAGGACTTCATAATTAGCGGAAACCGATCCTCTTCTCTTGAGGAGGCATTGGCTGGGATTGAATATCTGTTCCATGAAGCTAGTGAAATCATTAAGGACCTCCCTTCCATCTACCTCCATGAAGTACAGGCGCGTGTTCGAACTTTCTTGGGTTCAGTGAGTATGGAGGAGGGGCGAGAAAGCGAGGAAGAACCTTGGCATGTTGAGAAGTTACAGTGCGGCGAAACCTTTCCTCGGTCCAGGTATAGGGCGAATCGAATTGTTTCTAGGTCTAAGCGACGAAAAAACGAACGTGTGAGGCTCTTGGTGGAGAGCGCCATGGTTCTTGACTTTGATGCGGATGAATAAAAAAATCTTCTTCGAAGCGTCAATGAGAAAACCTTCCAAGGAGCATCTGTTGGAAATAGAATAGTCTTTGAAGTTGAGGCTAGAGGTGTCGTTGGTGATACCGGAGGGGTCATGGTGGCGTATGCTGGACCGGTCATCGGGGCGGACACTGCTTCTGCTGTGGTTGCTTCGGGATGGGATGTTAAGGTCGCTGCTGCTAACACCGTCGAATGGAACCTTTGTTGCTCGAGGGATTGCTGGGGGAAGTACTTGAAGATAGCCTTGATCGAGGGGACTTGTGCTCCATCCTTCGAGGGCTAGTTCCTCTCTTTTGTTGTTACTGTTAGCTGCTTAATTCCCCTGATGTCTTTTTTTTTTTTTAGACTCATCTTTACCTTCTTCTTCATCAGTCAACATTTTGCTTTATATATTTTTTTTTTTGGAAGAGGTTGTGATATGATGGCTCTGTAATGGTTTTTATGGGTTGATCTGATTCATTTCTCTGATATCTGGAGAACTTATTTGGGAAGAAATGTAATTGTGCTCTTTTTTTTCTTTTTTTTTTGACGGGAAAAGGAATCCCCAAGGAAAAATACAAACAATGTATTCATCTTTGAGGAATACCACTACTAAGAGGAATTGTTTAAAGGAAATACTAAAAAGGGGGAATGACTAGGAAGTACAACATTTTATGGATTGGAGGTCTTAAGCCATCTCGAGTGAATTATCACGCCTTCAGGTGTGTCTGCGTTGATGAGCTTGCAATATCCTCCCAAAAGGGTGTCCACCACCAGATACAGCTCGTCTTCTCTTCCATTGGGCGAATCAGTCTGAATAGCCATTTTTACTGTCATCCTCCCAACTTTAAACAAGCCTTCCTTAACCACTACATCTCCGATTGAAATAGGGTTCGGACATCGTGAAACCGTTTGATTCTTGGCTTCATTGGCTTAAATATAGGTTTCCAAGCTTTTTGCAAAGTGCCCAAATGGTCCAGCGCCTCATTCACATTTCTTGACAGCGTCCGTGCCAATAATTTTGCCGAGTCCCCATAACGGTATGGGGGGAAGAATGAATGGTTGCAGAAAAGGTTGGTCGGTAAGACTTACTTGCATTTGAAACCCATGAGCTAGCACCAACGGGTCCTCTCCGGATGTATGGGTTCCTTCGATAGTTCGTCGATGCGATAACCATTAGATGATTTGTTGGAAATTCCTTCGGGCGTGGGCGTCGGCAGAGGGTGCACATCTAATTTTTCTTTGTTTTCGAGCACCCATAAGTGTCCCAATATCATGTCATGACCCAGTTCTTTGAAAATATGGAATTTTCTATACGTTATAGAGTCTCCCACCTTGATCTCTAGGTTGATGTAGCCATGCGCGTTTAAAGATTCTCCTCTTGAGTTCTTAATCACGGACGGGGAATAGGTAGCGTCTTGCTTTGTAAATCCTGCTGCATTTAGGGTCTTAAAAGTAATAATGTTGAGGTCATAGGCCGCGTCGATGAGAGTGTTGTCAAATTCGTTACCTCTTAAACGGGACGTGGTCAGCAGTCTCCAATTCTCCCTTTTGATTTCGCTTGTTTGGGAAGCTTGGGCTCTTGGCGTGGTTTCTGAGGAGAGAAAAAGTCGTTTGCCGGATACAACGCGATTGAGAGCTGCGAAAATATCTTGGCGTTGCACCTTGGAAAGATAGATAATTTCGTATATATGCTGCATCATGGATTTTACAGTCTCGTGCATGGAGTCCCCAGAGAATTTCACATATATGTAATGGAGGGATGGCTCATATCTTTGAATCATGTTTTGTCATCAATGTTGGATTGTTCTTTGCTGAAGGAATTACCATCTTTTGATGGCTATATGGAAGGTGGCTCCAGCCTTGGATGATGGGTGTGCATCTATACTAAAACCGTCTGAGATGACATCCTTAATCGGGTACATTCCTCTTCATTAATTTCAATTCGACCGAAAGAGAGTTACCTTCCTCTTATTTAATTTTGATTTCATTCCAAATTTCGATTTGAACCAGGTACATATGTTTTATCATTGCTACAATCTCTTACGATGGTTAGAAACACCATCAACACCACCATCTTCACCGGGTACATAAACATCCTCTTTTTAATTCCTCTTTTTGATTTTATACTCAATTGTTGTATCTACAATTTAGCTTTTTTGTTAGAACTCTCTTTCCATTAATCTGTAACACACTTTAGGGACATGCATTAAATCATAGTTAAGTTTCTTATGTACTGAATTTCTTCTTGCAGGAAGCATACAGAAACTGGAACCTAGCTCAACTAGAATTAATATAAAGACTTATTGGTTCTTTTGGTGAGCTATTGAAAACATTGTTCTTCTTAGTGATACTGCAATCACTTAATATCGAAAAGAAAGGTTAGATTAAGCACTTATTTTCTTGTTTTTCTTGAATTTTATTCATGCTCCATTGTTTTATGACAATATTATAAGGTACCATAAGCATCACCGACTATATGTCGAATAAGAATATGATAGTGAAATAACACTCCTCTTTGTGGTAAAGTTAAGTGTATTTGACTATGTACAATGTTACATGTTTATTCTTGAATATAGACTTTTTGCGTATCAGTATATAACAGAATATTTTTGGTAAGAATATTTATGTTGAATAAGAACTTTCCTGATTTCCCACTCATTACTTACGGTTTGTTTATTTGTTTGTCTCTATGTTTATGTTTGTAAAGTTCTGAAACATCTCCATGTTGATTTAAGTAAGCAATGAAGTTTCTCTGTAATTGTTGATGATTGGTTTAATAGAACACATTCATTTGTTGTAGGCATGTGTTAAGTCTAATTTGAAGGAAGTTACAATACTCATCACTTATTTACTGGTAAGCAATACTAATCCCATCTGATTTGTTTTCTTTTTGATTTGTTACAGGTACACCGTTCCGAAGCATGGGGATAAGTTCATTATCATTTGGGGGGAGTTCATGGTTTTGATGTTTAATCTTAAATGGATGTTCTGAACTTTCATAATCTGAACTCAGGATTTCCATCCTTTTTTTTTGTAATTTTTGAACCTAATGAATACAATGAATGAATGTTTAATGGAAATGTTTTTTTGAACTTGAGTGAAGTATCATTTGGTTTGAATTTGAGTTTCATTAAATCTTTAATTTTATTTAAGTTTAATTTCAGTTTCACTTGAGTTCAGTCAAATTATTTCAGATTCAATGGGAATTTCATCAAATCTGAATCTATCATTTGGGTTTCATTTGACTTGACTTTGATTTGATTTTGAGTTCCATTTGACTTGACTTTTGCCTTGACTTTGACTTGAGTTCCATTTGACTTGACTTGACTTTGATGTAGTCGGATTATTTCAGATTTAGCCATTCAGGAATTTCAGCAAATCTGAATCTATATTTTATTTTATATTATAATTTAAATCTGAGACCCATGGCTAAGGGTCTGTACCTCGATACCCTTAAAAACGGTCGTTATTTTGAGACCCATGGTTAAGGGTCGTACAAAACAGGTACGCTTTATCAGAGGACCCAACAGAGACGGTTAAACCTGGTCGTATAACTCGTATATATGACTTGTTCTGACAGTCGCGGAATTTCTGTTTTCCACTAGTGGTTATTAGAAGTAGGGATGCAGTATTCCTTGAAGACCAGACTATTAAAGACTTTGAGAATATTGAGATGCCAAAGCTTCAATATGATATGACCTTGGATCCAAATCCAGTTGTTCCTATTCTTGAACAACATTATGATGATGTTGATGGTAACGACAATGAAGATGAAGCTCATGAAGATGTTCCAGTAGGTGAGCTAGAAGTCCAACAAAAACAACCAGAAGCTAAGTTGAGAAGATCCAGAAGGACCAGATTACCTTCAACAAAGTATACACCACATGATTATGTGATGCTCACAGATGCAGGTGAACTATAGTCTTATAAAGAAGCTCTTAGTGTTCCTGAAAGTCAGAAGTGGTTTAAATCCATGAAAGAAGAGGTTGGCTCTTTAGATGAGAATGACACTTTTGATTTGGTTGACAAGCCCGAGAACCAGAAAATTCTGAAGAACAAGTGGGTCTACAGAATCAAGACTGAAGATGGTAACTCACAACCAAGGTACAAAGCATGCTTAGTTGTGAAGGGTTATGAGCAGATAAAGGGTGTTGACTTTGACGAGATTTTCTCACCAGTTGTGAGATTTCCTTTTATTCGGGTTGTCTTTGCAATAGCCGCTAGTTTGGATCTTGAGATAGAAAAATTAGATGTCAAGAAAGAATTTCTTCATGATGTGTTGGAGGAAGATGTGTATATGGCACAACCCTAGGGTTTTGAAGTCAAAGAAAAAGACACATGGTGTGCAAGCTAAAAAAGAGTCTATATGGTTTGAAGCAAGCTCCAAGAAGATGGTACAAGAAGTTTGAATCGTTCATGAAGGAACATGGGTACAAGAGGACAGCTTCAGATCATTGTGTTTTAATTCAAAAATCTGTTGATGGTGATGTTCTTTCTCTTTTGCTATATGTTGATGAGATGCTTATTGTTGGCAAAGATAAGAAAAAGATTGACAGGTTGAAGTCGGATCTGAACAAGTCTTTTTCTATGAAAGACTTGGGTGCAACAAAGCGTATTCTTGGCATGGAAATCACTCGTGAAAGGAAATCAAGGAAGTTGTGCAAGAAAGCTACATTGAGAAGGTGTTGCAAAGATTCAACATGGACAAGGATGAGACGGTAAGTTGTCCACTTTCAAACCATTTTAAGTTAACTCGTGATCAATGTCATGTGAATGATGTTGAGAAACGGAAGATGGAGAAAATTCCTTATGCGTCCATAGTTGGTAGTTTGATGTATGCAATGGTGTGTACAAGGCCAGATATAGCTCATGCAGTTGGAGTAGTAAGTAGATTTCTATCAAATCCTTCTATGGAGCATTGGGAAGTAGTGAAATGGATACTACGGTATCTAAGGGGTACTTCTAATATGTGTTTGTGTTATGGAGGTGACAAGCCAGAGTTAGTTGGTTACACAGATTCATATTTGGTAGGTGCTCAAGAAAGTCTCAAGTCGACATCGGGTTACTTATTTATCTATGAAGGGGGAGCTGTATCTTGGAAATCCAAGTTACAAAAATATGTGGCATTGTTTACTACAGAGGCAGAGTACATTGCAGTTATAAAGAGTTGCCAGGAGATGATATGGATGATGAGGTTTGTTAGAGAACTCGGTGTGAAGCAACAAAGGTTCATCGTTTACTGTGACATACATAGTGCCATCCATCTCAGCAAGAATTCGAGTTTTCACCCAAGGTCCAAGTACATCAATATTAGGTATCATTGGGTACAAGAAGTTCTCGACGAGAAGGTCTTGTATATTGAGAAGATCCATACAGATAACAACGGTTCTGATATGATGACAAAGTCGCTACCAAAATACAAGCATGTGTATTTCTGCAGTAGGGCAGGTTTGGTGGTGATGGGTACCTTTCCATAAGTCGTGAGGTTGAGATTGATGGGCTATCCCTTCCTTATAGCCCACCAGTTTTCCTTCCCCTTAACTAATGGAAGGAGTTAACTAGTAGATGACTAGTTATGTTATATGTTTTACTTGAATCATCCAGGAGATTAATTCGACGGGTTTAGCTTCTTCATTTTGTGAAGAAAGAGAAAGAGAGGAAGAAGAGAAAGAGAGTGAGTGAGTGTTTATGGGTAAAAATCATTTCTGCCGATTTCGGTAAATTCGGTAGTTGAGTGAGAAACTGGTTTAAACCCTAAACAAATGTGCTGCACGTTGATCACTTTTTAGGTTCGAGAGATCAATATGTACAAGTCCGGCCTAAACCAAGAAATGGTCATTCCAGACTTGCTTCAGTCATAAAGTGGAGAAGAAGCGTTGATTTGGGGAGGACAGCGAAGAAAGGTGATGAGACCAGAGAGTTATGCTTGGGTAGTGTCTCGACTTGTATCAGAAAAAAGTAGAAGCTTAGGAAGCTTGCAACAGATGGAAGCCTTTTGAGTGAGCTTGCCAAAGTTGCTTTCTGATAGTGTTGTATTTTTCTCCTGACCAAGACTTGTTGTTTGGGAGAAATAGGTGAGACCTATTTATATAAGTGAGATTGAACTCACCCTGGACTCATTAAGGAATAGAGTTAAGTCGCGGATTAAATGGAGGAGGTGGTAACCGCAGGTGTTTATGGTAAAAACGTTTTTCACCATTACTGCCTTATTTAATTGACCGCTTTTATTCCTTTTCACGTCGTTCTTATTTCGAGCGTAATGTACGCTGCACGCTGTGACCTCCAAACCAAAACCCCAAGAAAGCATCCCCAGTTTGTGTTGATCTCTCGAGTGTTGGTTGCGCCTTGAGTGCAAGGGGCAATGCCAAAGCTGCTAGGGGAGCATGAGGAATGTTCCAGTGGCATGTGTGGAATGCCTTGACCGCAAGTTACACGAGTGTAAATGTCAATGCCAAAGCTGCTAGGGGATCATGTGGCATGTGTGGAATGCCTTGACCGCAAGTTACACGTTGAGTGTAAGTGTCAATGCCAAAGATGCTAGGGGAGTGTGTGGCTTGTGACGGTGGCATGTGTGGAATGCCTTTGAAAGTGGCTAGGAGTGCGAGTTGGCATGTGCCAATGGCATGCACGACCATATTGACCTAGGGCGCGGTGGCGGTTTGGAAAAATGGCTAGTGTGCGTGTTTGCATGTGCCAATGGCACGCACGGGCACATTGGCCTAGGGTGCGGTAGCGACTTTGAAAAATGGCTAGCTTGCGTGTTGGCATGTGCCAATGGCACGCACAGCCCCATTGGCCTAGGTAGCGGTAGCGTCTTTGGAAAAATGGCTAGCGGTGCATGTTGGCATGTGTCAATGGAACCCACGGCCATATTGGCCTAGGTTGTACGGTTTTCAAGACTAGGGCGCGGGTGCTACTTTGGCATGTGCCAATGGAATAGAGGCTTGGTTAGGAAAGTGGCTAGCATAGCTAGGTCCAAGCCAATATGCGTTTGGCACGGCGCGGCTAGCTTGGGCTAGGTGTGGCTAGCATGAGTTTCCATTGGCACGGAGGTGCGGCTAGCATGGTTGGCATGCTTTGGCGCATTTGGTGTGGTTAACATAGCTAGGGCCAAGGAAGAGTGCGTTTGGCATGGCGCGGCTTGCTTGGGATAGGTGTGGCTGGCATGATTTGACATTGGCATGGAGGTGCGGCTAGCATGGTTGGCATGCTTTAGTGCGTTTGGTGTGGTTAGGATAGCTAGGGCCAAGGCAGAGTGCGTTTGGGATGGCGCGGATATCTTGGGATAGGTGTGGATGGAATGATTTTCCATTGGCACGGAGGTGCGGCTAGCATGGTTGGCATGCTTTGGCGCATTTGGTGTGGTTAGCATAGTTAGGGCCAAGGCAGAGTGCATTTGGCATGGCGCGGATAATTTTAAAAACACCACCATTAATTATTGGCTAGGTGTGGCTAGCATGATTTTCCATTGGCAAAACCACCATCAACATTAAGTCCCCTCGGTCTTAGTTAGCATGGTTGGCATAGCTATGGAAGTTTTGCACAAATCGGGAGGTTGGAACAATTGGGAAGTCAGCATCATTGAGAGACGGGAAGCTTAGCGGCATTGAGAAGTTGACGCGAGTTGGGAAACTGAACGTGCTAGCTGGTGGGACCGACACAAGGTGGGGAAGCTGAGCGTGCTAGCGGTGGGACCGGTTCAACTTGGGCGACATTGGCAAGTTGGCGCAACCGGTGGGCCGGTGCAACTTGGGAAACATTTGGAAGTTGGCGCAATTGGGAATTGGAGCGAATTGCATGATAGTTTGGTGGTGACGGCTTAAGCTGGGAAGCTGGTGCAAGTTGGGAGACTGATCAGGATTGGGAAGATTGCACGTTGGGAAGCTATCCAGGATTGGGAAACTTGCATGTATTGTGAAGATAGCGCCGGTTGGGAAGATGACGCTGGTTGGGAAGATGGCGCGGATTGGGAATCTTTTTCAAGGGAGACGCTTGCGCTTTAGGGTTTGATAAGCCGAAACCCTAATTGGCGCCCTTCATTAAAGTTGCTGTAGAATCCTCGTTTGGAGTCGGATTTTAGATGTCCGCATATGTGTCTTCAAGCCCAGGAAATTTCAAATCTTTCTCAAACAATCTTTTTGAATTTTGAGCATGTTTAGGGGATGAAAAACGCGAAACAGTAAACTTCCAGAAGGTTTTCAGAACTTTTCCATGTTGCGTGTTGTCTGATGTTCTGGTCACCTCTCCTTGCTCGTTTATCCGATTGCCATGAAATTTTGATATGTTGTAGGTAACTTCCATGCGAATATAATGGTACATAAACCAACACTATATTCCACATCAATTGCTCCTAGATCATAATTGAACATAGGGTAGTGTAAATTTCCCTCAGCTAAGTTTGTTTGGAAAACGTGTTTCATGACTTCGGTACTTCTTGCACATGTTGTAAGGAACTTGAATGATGTTAGTTCACTTACTTTCTTAATTTTATTAGGTGTACTGATAACCAACACTATATTCCATATGTCTATATGTTAGTTCACTTACTTTCTTAATGTTAGTTCACATGTTTGAAAAATGATGTACTGATTTTCCACGCTTGATCCATCCTAATCCCATGTAATCTTCGTATTAGGTGCTTAACAACGAAGTTGGGAATCATGGGTCCACTAGTACGAGCAACCCTGGAGTTGTTGACGATGAACCACTTGTGCCTCCATGTTATGAAATATTGATTTTCAATGTAGTTGAAGTGGAGGAAACCCCAATTGAGCCTCAGATGGTAGAACCCGAATCGAGAATAGTAGAAATTGCTTCGTCGAAGGTTTCCCCCATGCGCATCCTACTCTTATTACATTTTCTTGAATTACCCGTCCACATGATTCGACATGATCTTATCGTACTCTTCTGGATGTAACAGTGGGATGCTCAGAAATTACTTAATGAAATATTCTGATAGTGCAGGCTTGGGACCCTCCACGACCCCGTAAAGTGTTTAAAGCGTCTTCTAGATAGAGAGATGATGATATTCTTGTGATGTACCCTTGAAGAGTAGATGACCTTGTTGTGAATGTGGTTTTTGGTTGACTGTGTCTTCTAAGCTTTGACAGTGAGGGGATTCTGTGTAAGTAAAAATATTGGCTGGATGTGACTATGATCCTTGACATGAAGAAGCAGCGTTAAAGTAGCTTCGGATCTTGGTGAGGATGTTGAAACTTAGGAAGCTAAACGTTAAAGTTTTGGCTTAGGAACCTAGAGCATCTTATGGAGAGAATGCTGATGCGGAGCGGTTGGGTTAATCAGCGCGTTGTCAAACCGAACATCCTTCAAGCGAACAGTGGTTAGGAATCTTTGGTTCCTTCTATCAACCGTGCTTTAGTTTGGGAGCGGCTTCACTGGTTGGAAACAGATGCTTTACTAATGCAGTGCGGTTGAGGGCTGTAGATATGTCTTGACGTTGTGTCTTGGAGAAACATAGAATTTCACATAAATGTTTCATCATGGACTGCATAGTTTTGTGGGCGAAGTCCTCAGAAATCATGCATCTCTTGACAGGAAGAGAGTCTTCGCGAACCCATGGGGTTTGATGATTTGCTTCGATTTTGGAGAAGTCGTTCCTGATCTTTACATGTGATGAATTTGGATTGCTGCTTCCCTATGGGGCGTTCAAGTGCAACGGTAGAAGGATGCAGGCTTCTAGCGCTGGGAAGACGCAAATTGGAAGTGCAAGTGTGACACAAGCTGTTAATGCTATAAATTATGCAAGCTTCTAGCGCTGGAAAGGGTGCAGGCTGACGGCCCTAGAAAGACGTAAGCTGTCAGCGCTGGAAGACGCAAGTTTCCAGTGCTTAGCCATTGAGAAGAGAATCTAGAACTAGAGAGACACTATCTATTGGTGCTTACCAGGGTGTGGTATTGTGGCCGGTCATGTGCGTGATGCATGTGTGCCCGACATGTACGTCTAGCATGTGCATCCGGTAAGCACGTTTGGTAAGCGCGTCTGGTGTTGTCTTGGATGCTGACTGTTGGCGCTGGAACTTTGGCTATCAAGCTGTAATGATAGCGCAGGAGGATTCTTTCTGTGGGACGGTAGAATCGATACCTGGAAGGCGTGCAGGGTGGATCATAGAATGATGTTGTTAGCGGTGGCGTGGTAGTAACAAAGTGGGCAAGCATATTCTGGCTATGCACTTCAACGTTCCTCCTTCAGTTTGTTCTCCTCCTTTTTTATTTGTGCAAACCTTAGCCATAGGTATGCCTTCCATAAATCTGTAGGAATATAGTTCCTCTCTTCGAATATTACTGTAGTAGCGTCAGGTACTTCATGAATAGTAACTGGTAACCGTCATGATGCAAAGTCGGTACGCATGGTGATGCAACAAAGAGTTGGAGATTAAACAGGAGGTCCTCCAAATGACGAATGACATCTTCTTCGAGAAAAGTAAACCACTGTTGAATGGCTTCCTTTGCACTTATGTCTTCTGAAATTCTTCTTTGTTTTTTTTTCTTTGAAAGAAAAATGAAGCACCTGGCTTATGGTTTTGATTTTCTGGATTTCAGGGTTAGAAAAGTTTTTTTTTTTTTAGATTTCTGGGTTGATAGGCAAGTGTTACCTATGAGGGCTTTGGTTTATTATTTGGGATGAACCGTTTTTTGGATATAGAAGATATGAAAAGATGAATATGTGGTTCCTCTTTTTTTTAAGGGATGATGCCGCTTTCTGGTTATGATTGTAAGTGATACGAAAATCCCAAGGAAGATATGGAACCACAAACATTGCGTGTTGGTATTTTTGAGGATATTGGATTATTTTTGGAATAAATGGTTTTAATAGTATGGCTCTGAATATGAATTGTGAGGAAAATATTGCTTTCAAGAAAGTGTGTGCCGGTAGTTTGCATAGGATGAAATAGTATGATGGTTTTGTTGAGAACCCAAAAGAATAAATTTCATATCTCCTCTGATCTAGATTTACTCAGTTTTCTAGGTCTTTTGTCTGAAAACAAGATCCTCCTCGCGCAAAACCGGTCATGTATGTAATATTGTCGGGATCTCGGAAAGTCCCCAGTTATTTTTGGAGCATCCTGGTGACTGAGTCGTTTGCTTCTGGTTCCTGTGAAGTCCCCAGTTGTTTCATGTAGCTTCACGACTGGTAACCAAGCTGTCTTTCGGTTCTTGTGAAGTCCCCAGCCGTTTCACGTAGTTTCACAACTGGTAACCAGGCTGTCTTTCGGTTCTTGTGAAGTCTCCAGTCGTTTGATGTTGTTTCATGACTGGTAACCAGGCTTTCCGGTAGTCGAGTTGTAGATCCACAAATAGATTGTGTGCTTCTTCCGTCCTGATGCCTGGATCGAAGTATGAGATCGATTTCTGAAAGCTGATAAGTAACCGAAAGATCAATCCTTCCACTGTGGTCTCAAATTGTTTATGGGTAAAAATCATTTATGTTGATTTCGGTAAATTCGGTAGGTGAGTGAGAAATTGGTTCAAAACCTAAACAAATGTGCTGCTGTTTATGGGAGAAAATCGCCTTTTCCGAATTCGGTAAATTCGATGGTGGAGAGACTGGTTTAAACCCTTAAACAAATATGCTGCACGTGAGCACTTTTGATTCGATATATCAATCAATACAACTCTGGCCTAAACCAACAAGATGGTCGTTCCAGATTTGCTTCGGGCACGAAGTGGAGGAGAATGGTTGATTTGGGGAGGATATCGAAGAAGGGTGATAAGACCAGAGAGTACTGTCTAGGTACTATCTCGACTTGTATCAGAAGTGTAGAAGCTTGTGGAATCTTGCTAGTAATGGAAGCTTTTGAGAGAGCTTGCAAAGTTGCTATCTGATAGTGTTGTATTTTTCCTGACCAAAACTTCTTGTCTTTTGGCAGAATATGTGAAACCTATTTATACAAGTGAGATTGAACGTACCCTGGCCTCATTAAGGAATTGTGTAAATGTGTCAATTAAAACAGAGGAGGTGGAAACCGTTGGTTTTATGGTGAAAAACGTTTTCACCATAAATTTCCTTATTTAATTGACCGTATTCATTCCTTGCACCCCTTGCTTTATTTAGAGCGTAGTGTACGCTGCACGCTGTGACCGCCTAACCAAAACCCCAAGAAAGTATCCCCCAGTTTGTGTTGATGTCTCGAGAGTGGGTGCAAGTGGCAATGCCAAAGTTTCTAGTGAAGCATTGCGGCATGTGCCATTGGCATGTTCGGGATATCTCGACCGCAAGTTGTATTTTGAGTGCAGATGGCAATGCTAAAGTCGCTTGGTGGAGCATTTTATATGTGCCAATGACATGTACGGAATGCCTTGGCCGCAAGTTGGACTTTGAGTGCGAATGACAATGCCCAAGTCGTTAGTGGATCATGTGTGGCATGTGCGGAATGCCTTGGAAATTGGCAAGCAGGTTGGGGATGAAAGTGGCTATTGGTAAAGTGTTGGCATGTGCCAATGGAATGCGCGGCCACTTTTGCCAAGTCGCGGGTGCTACACTTGGGTAGCGGCTTGGAATAGAAACTGGCTAGTGGTAAAGTGTTGGCATGTGCCAATGGCACGGATGGCGTACTTAGCCAAATTGCGGGCGCTACATCTGGTAGCGGCTTGGAATAGAAAGTGGCTTGTGGTAACGTGTTGGCATGTGCCAATGGCATGCACGGCCACCTTGGCCAAATTGCGGCTTGGAATAGAAAGTGGCTAGTGTTAACGTGTTGGCATGTGACAATGGCACGCACGGACACCTTGGCCAAATTGCGGGCACTGCAGCTGGATAGCAGCTTGGAATAGAAAGTGGCTAGTGGTAATGTGTTGGCATGTGCCAATGGCACGCACGGCCACCTTGGACAAATTGCGGGCGCTACAACTGGGTAGCGACTTAGAATAGAAAGTGGCTAGTGGTAACGTGTTGGCATGTGCCAATGGCACGCACGTCCACCTTAGCCAAGTTGCGGGCGCTACAACTGGTTAGCGGCTTAGAATAGTAAGTGGTTAGCGGTAACTTCTTGGCATGTGCCAATGGCACGTACGGCCCCCTAGGCCAAGATGCGGGCACTACAACTGGGTAGCAGCTTAGAATAGAAAGTGGCTAGTGGTAACGTGTTGGCATGTTCTAATGGCACGTACGGCCCCTAGGCCAAGTTACGGGCTCTAAAACTGGGTAGCGGTTTAGAATAGAGAGTGGCTAGTGGTAACGTGTTGGCATGTGCCAATGGCACGCACGACCACCTTAGCCAAGATGCGGGCGCTACAAATGTGTAGCGGCTTGGTTTTGGAATTAGGGTTCTGTGTCGAAAACCCTAATCCCGTATTTTGAAAAAAATACCCCTATTAATTATTTACATCTGAATTAACTGCTCTCAGTTAATGTGTTGTGGGTAATACTAGGTCATGGGGTTTTACGCTTTTACCCCTTGTCTAAAATCCGCCATCGACATTAAGTCCCCTGCTTAGCTCGGAAAAGGAGCTTTGTTGCGACGTAAGCATAAGATGGTGCCAAGAAAAAATCTGAAAGAAAAATGGGAGATTTATCTGACCTTTTTTCTAAGATGCGAACTGGATTCGGAATCCTTGTCCTTAGAAGTTTTGCACGGAATGATAGGTTGGCACAACTTTGCGGCAACAGGAAGATGGGAAGCATTGAGTAGCTGGCGTGAGTTGAGAAACTGAGCGTGCTGGCTGGTGGGGCCGGTGGAAGATGGGCGGCGTTAACAGGTCGGCGCGATTGGTGGTCCCGGCAAAAAGGAGTATGCTAACTTGGGCGGTGGCGCGAAGTTGAGAGGCTGGCATGGTGGGACCGGTGCAAAGGGAGCACGCTTGGGGAGATATTTGCGCCGTTGATGGGGCTTGAGCGGCGGTTGGGAAGTTGGGCGCCCTTGTGGGCCCAAAACTTCCTTTACACGTGCGACTTTGGGAGAAAAAGAATCCTTCCCCATTGTGGAAACCGCCCGCATGTATACATATACATGAAATTTTCCTTTTTACCTTGCGCTTTGTTCCTTCCCTCTTTCTTGCTAGCGGTAAAGTGATAAAGGAGACACCGGCTATCCAGGTATGTCTTCTAATACCTATCTTGTTTTCCTTCGTAGGTGCAATCCCTAGTAGTAGGTGCTTTTCCTTTTATAAATCTTGCGTTGATATCGCGCGCAACGATTGGTTGGCGTGCTTCTTGTAGAGAATATATGTTTTGATTCCGTAGACAATACTGCATATATGATTTTGAACCCGTAAAGAATGTTGCGTGCATAATTTTGAACCCGAAGAAAGATTATGTATATGCATTTGAACCCGAGAAACATACTACACATGTAATTTCGAACCTGAAGTAGGATACTGTATATGCACTTGAACCCGAGAAATATACTGCGCATGTAATTTCGAACCTGAAATAGGATATTGTATATGCACTTGAACCCGAGAAATATAATGCACATGAATCCCGAAGTAAAATACCGTGTACGTGCTTCATATGAACCCAAATGAATCCCGAAGAAGAATACTGCATATGTGCTTCATATGAACCCGAAAAAATTACTGTATATGAATCCCGAAGAAGGATACTGTATATGCTCTTCATACGAACCCAAAAGAATTACTATATATGAATCCCGAAGAAGAATACTGTATATGTGCTTCATATGAACCCGAAAGAATTACTGTATATGAATCCCGAATAAGACTATCGTATATGCTCTTGAACCCAGAAAATATATTGCGCATATAATTTTGAACCCGAAGTAGGATACATCATATGTATTTCGAAACCATAGAGAATACTATTCTCCCATGTGCTAGGGATTTTTATTCTTGTCGAGCGTGGTTGTGTGTTTGGGGGATTATTTCATAACTTCCCTGTTTTGTTTTGTGAAGATATCTTGTTGCTAAGATAGAAAAATCGACAAGAAGTTACCTGAACAAGGCTCCGTTTTGTTGAAAGATGTTGATAGTTCGAAACCAAACATAGATAATGAGTTCTTTACCAAACCCTTTGCTCCTTCTCGGAGGAATCTTCCAGACTTCGAGCCATCTTTATTGACTGATGGTGAAAAAGAAAAGGAGACCCGCACAGTTCGGCCGGAGCATACCATACGGTTTTGTCTTCATAAAGGAGTGTATGCCTCTTCCAGTATTGACTTCAGA
Source organism: Papaver bracteatum (assembly GCA_023529315.1). Classification (NCBI taxonomy): domain Eukaryota; kingdom Viridiplantae; phylum Streptophyta; class Magnoliopsida; order Ranunculales; family Papaveraceae; genus Papaver; species Papaver bracteatum. The sequence goes on along the minus strand of JAJJWX010003911.1, from coordinate 29,935 downwards.
ATGTGTCAAAGCCCATTGCGTTGTTTTGATGTGTGGGTCAAAGTTATGGTGAGTAGGGAGCATATAAATTTCAACTTGACTCGAGCGAGGATTATTAATGTCGTCAGATCTTCAGTAAGTCCTTAGTTTAGGAAAGATGTGCTGGGCTTGGTTGCTTTCCTCTCTAGGTGGTGCTCTGACACTCACACAATTATCTATAGATAGGGCGAAATAGCTTTCACCTTGGAGAGTGTGGCTGTCTTGTTGAATCTTCCGGTAACTGGGGATCTTAACATCCAATTATCCAAAGATGAGAAGAAGATGCGAAATGACCTTGATGCTAAATTGGGATATTTTTCCCGAAAAGACTCTTCCGCGAAGTCGAAGGATTCCGTCCGGAAAGAGGATGAAAGGTGCTTATACAGCTGGTGGATATCTCAGTGGTTTTCGAAAGAGTTGGAGGCTAGACATAAAAGTATCGATCTCCATGTTACAACATTTTTGGCCCTCTGGTTGTCTAGAGACATTCTTGACGACGGTTTTGGTAAGAAGGAGATAAGGGAAGAGCTGCTACCAATTGTTGTGAAGTTGGCGAAAGGTGAAGTTTTCCCCATTGGTAGGCTATTCCTTGGCTCCTTGCACGCGCATCTGGATCACTTAGTCGTGAATATGCAAGTTTCGAATGGTTTCATGAAAGTGGATTCGTATGTGCACGTCGTTTTTCTTCAAGCGTGGATATGGGAGCATTTTGAAAAGTACGCTCCAAAGTCGTTTCCTACGATTCCTGCGAGTTGGGGTGGCTCTCGAATTCTTCGATGGGCGAATAAGCGTCCAAGAGTTGGTGTGAGATTGGTTAGCTTTCTTGATAAATCACACGTGATCAATTTTCGCCCATGGGATCCAGTTCATAGGTCCGTGATTCAAATTGATACTTTTTCTTTTTCCCTGGATGTGATTTTGTCTTCAGATGACGACTTGAGCGTTGGTTAAAACTTGTTTATTCAAAGTTGCATCCCCGGTCACATGCCGTCTTTCTTTAGAGGAGCTTTCCAAATTTCTTAGTATAATATTGATCGCGCAGCTCGTCACATGGGTTTCGATCAGGGGGTTCCCCTTGCTTGCCAGCTAGAGATTCCCGAAAATTCATTGCATGCCACCCTCGATGCCAGTGCCCTTGTTCCAGGTATCCGTCTTTATTTCTTTCAACCGGAAAGAGCATCCTTGATGACCTTTAGTTACAACGAGTTCTGGTTCCGTGAGCGTCTCATGATTCGCAAGTTTGTGGACGACGCGGTGGAGAATTTTCGTAGTAAGCCTTCCCAAGAAGTTTTGAAGAAGTACCCAATGTTGAGAGATTTCAAGCAAAAGTCATCTGACAATTTTGAAAGTCCCCAAATGAAAGAGAAGAGGACGAAAAAACGTGCTGGTGGTTTTCGGACGGCTTCAAAGGATCCTCCTGCAGCCCTTGTGTCTTTCAGTTCTTCCAATAAACAGGTATGTGTCGCCTCTTTGCTGGTCTGTTTTCCAAATGTGTGAATTTCTGCTGAAGGTATGTGTCTCGTTTCTTCCAGGGCTTTTGCTCGCTTTCGGGAGACAGTAACTCCTTTGATTAATTCTGGCGATATCGAGCCTTCTCGCAATGGTGATGCGCCAGAGAAATAAGAGAGTTCGGAAGGTGAAGGTGATTCTTTCGATGGTAGCGCTGGATCCCTTTAGGAAAGTGTCTCGGTAGGTTTCGCTCCTCTTTTTCTTTCTCCTCCCTTTGAAAACGTCTAACTCAAATATTGCAGGAGGAATATGCCTCTGGAGATGGATCTAAGGTGGAAGCACATGAAGACTTTCCCTTGGTGACAACAACCTTCAGTGACAACCTGGAGATGGAAGTTGAAAATCCGCCTGTAGTGACTGTGACCGCTGATGATGCTTGGAGACGGAAGTTGATCAATCACAAAGCATGAATGTAGTTCGACCGGGAAATGATTCTCTGATTGCTAGGGAAGATGCGGAAGGGAAGCCTTCGTAGATTTCGGATCTGGTTGCAGATGCCATTTTTGATCCTCTATACTTGGTTCTTTACCCAGGTCACGTGTTGGTCGGCGGTTTCATCGTGCTGGCCAAATATGAGGCGTTGTATACCAAAATCCGGAAGAAGAATGGACACATATCTACGACCAGGAATATCACTAGTCGTATTGTGTTGGTTAAACGTGTGGAAGAAGCTTTATCTTCTATTGAGGACATGTGAGGGGTGACTGGCTACACCGTTTCTGAAGACGTCATCGCAAACTGGGAGCATCACCACGATGTGTGTGTGGAGAAGGAATTCAATGCTTCATGGTTCTTTGAAAATCTTGCTGAGATTCGAAAACTGAAGGATACAGCAATCGAAATCCCTTCTGCGGAGGAGATCACACGGCAAGAAGCACAGGCTAATGAGTTGTCTAGGGTGTTAGCTATGAAGAGAGCGTCTATTGAAGATGTGAAGGACCGTCTTGCTAAGAAGAGTAAACCGCTGCTGGACAACTTCCCTTGAATGTTTCTCCTTTATATTCCTTGTTTATTTCGAGAAACACTTTGGGTGCTTGATTTCGGAGTCTGACTGATTTTGGTAGTTGGCTGGATTATTTTCTGGGATGAATGATTTTAATATATAAATTTGATTATGTCTTACGAAGGGAACATTGTTTTTATGAAAGTGTGTGCTAGAAATAACTTAATAAGTAATGGTATGATGGTTTTATTGAGAACCCAAAAACGGATCAGATATCTTGCCCGGGCTAGACTTACTTGCTGTATGGATCTTTTGTCGCGAATATGCCTATTTTTGTATAAGAAGTGGTTTTTCCGGTGACTTTGCCAGTGAGTTCCCAGTTGCTGGTAACATTTTTTTGCTGAAAGAAAACCGTCAGCCAGTCCCCAAATCGGAGTCCACAGTTTCCCATGTAGTTTTTACGGCTGGCAACTGGGTTGTCTGGTAGTTGAATCGCAGATCTCCAAACCGATTGGCTTCTTCTGATATTGGTGCTTGTTTCGAGACGCGAGATCGATTTCTTAGAGTAGATATTTTAACCGAGAGATTGAAACTCCCGCTGTGGTTGCCAATTGTTTATGGGAGAAAATCTCCTCTGCCGAATTCGTTAAATTCGATGGTGGAGAGACTGGTTTAAACCCTTAAACAAATGTGATGCACGTGATCACTTTTGATTCGAGATATCTATCTGTAAAACTCTGGCATAAACCAAGAAGATGGTCGTTCCAGATTTGCTTCGGTCATAAAGTGGAGGAGAAGGGTTGATTTGGGGAGGATAGATAAGAAGGGTGATGAGATCAGAGAGTTATGCCTAGGTAGTATATCGACTTGTATCAGAAGTGTAGAAGCTTGCGGAAGCTTGCTAGTAATGGAAGATTTTGAGAGAGCTTCAAAAGTTGCTATCTGATAGTGTTGTATTTTGCCTAACCAAGACTTCTTGTCTTTAGGCGGAATAGGTGAAACCTATTTATACAAGTGAGATTGAACGTACACCGGCCTCATTAAGGAATTGTGTAAATGTGTCAATTAAAACACAGGAGGTGGAAACCGTTGGCTTTATGGTAAAAAACGTTTTCACCATAAATTTCCTTATCTAATTGACCGTATTCATTCCTTGCACGCCTTGCTTTATTGCGAGCGTAGTGTATGATGCACGCTGTGACCGCCAAACCAAAACCCCAAAAAATCATCCCCCAGTTTGTGTTGATGTCTCGAGAGTGGGCACAAGTGGCAATGCCAAAGTTGCTAGTGAAGCATTGCGGCATGTGCCAATGGCATGTGCGGGATATCTCGACCGAAAGTTGTATTTTGAGCACATATGGCAATTCCAAAGTCGCTAGGCGGAGCATTTGACATGTGACAATGACATGTGCGAAATGCCTTGGCAGCAAGTTGCACTTTGAGTGCGATTGGAAATGCCCAAGTCGCTAGTGGAGCATGTGCCAATGGCATGTGCGGAATGCCATCGAAATTTGATAGCATGTTGGGGATGAAAGTGGCTAGTGGTAACGTGTTGGCATGTGCCAATGGCACCCGCGGCCACTTTGGCCAAGTCGCGGGCGCTACAATTGGGCAGCGGCTTGGAATAAAAAGTGGCTAGTGGTAACGTGTTGGCATGTACCAATGGAACGCACGGCCACCTTAGCCAAATTGCGGGTGCTATATATGGTAGCGGCTTGGAATAGAAAGTGTCTAGTGGTAACATGTTGGCATGTGCCAATGGCACGCATGGCCACCTTTTCCAAATTGCGGGCGCTACAGCTGGGTAGCGGCTTGGAATAGAAAATTGCCAGTGGTAAAGTGTTGGCATGTGCCAATGGCACGCCCGGCCACCTTGGCCAAATTTCGAGCGCTACAACTGGGTAGCGGCTTAGAATATAAAGTGGCTAGTGGTAACGTGTTGGCATGTGCCAATGGCATGCACGGACACCTTAGCCAAGTTGCGGGCGCTACAACTGGGTAGTGGCTTAGAATATAAAGTGGCTAGTGGTAACGTGTTGGCATTTTGCAATGGCACGTACGACCCCCTAGGCCAAGTTGCGGGCGCTACAACTGGGTAGCGGCTTAGAATAGAAAGTGGCTAGTGGTAACGTGTTGGCATGTGCCAATGGCACGTACGCCCCCTAGGCCAAGTTGAGGGCGCTACGACTGGGTAGCGGCTTAGAATATAAAGTGGCTAGTGGTAAAGTGTTGGCATGTGCCAATGGCACGCACGACCACCTTAGCCAAGTTCCGGGCGCTACAACTGGGTAGCGGCTTGGTTTTGGAATTAGGGTTCTATGTCGAAAACCCTAATCCGGTATTTTGAAAAAATACCCATATTAATTATTTACATCTGAATTAACCGTTCTCAATTAATGTGTTGTGGGTAACACTAGGTCATGGGGTTTCACGATTTTACCCCTTGTCTAAAATCTACCATCGACAGCTGCACGTTGAGCCCTTTTTAGGTTCGAGAGATCAATCTGTACAAGTCCAGCCTAAACCAAGAAATGGCCATTCCAGACTTGCTTCGGTCACAAAGTGGAGGAGAAGGGTTGATTTGGGGAGGATAGCGAAGAAAGGTGATGAGACCAGAGAGTTCTGGTTGGGTAGTGTCTCGACTTGTATCAGAAAAAAGTAGAAGATTAGGATGCTTGCAAGAGATGGAAGACTTTTGGGTGATCTTTCCAAAGTTGCTTTCTGATAGTGTTGTATTTTTCTCCTGACCAAGACTTGTTGTTTGGCAGAAATAGGTGAGACCTATTTATACAAGTGAGATTGAACGTACCCTATCCTCATTAAGGAATATAGTAAAGTCGCGGATTAAATAGAGGTGGTAACCGCATGTGTTTATGGTGAAAACGTTTTTCACCATTACTGCCTTAATTAATTGACCGCTTTTATTCCTATTCACGCCGTTCTTATTGCAAGCGTAGTGTACGCTGCACGTTGTGACCGCCAAAACAAAACCCCAAGAAAGCATCCCTAGTTTGTGTTGATGTCTCGAGTACTAGTTGCGCCTTGAGTGCAAGGGGAAATGCGAAAGATGCTAGGGGAGCGTGTGGCATGTGTGGAATGCCTTGACCGCAAGTTACACGTTGAGTGTAAGTGGCAATGCCAAAGATGCTAGGGGAGTGTGTGGCATGTGCCGATGGCATGTGTGGAATGCCTTTGAAAGTGGCTAGAAGTGCATGTTGGCATGTGCCAATGGCAGGCACGGCCATATTGACCTAGGGCGCGGTGGCGGTTTAGAAAAATGGCTAGTGTGCGTGTTTGCATGTGCCAATGGCACGCATGACCACATTGGCCTAGGGCGCGGTAGTGGCTTTGAAAAATGGCTAGCTTGAGTGTTCGCATGTGCCAATGGAACACACGGCCCTATTGACCTAGGTCGCGGTAGTGGCTTTGGAAAAATGGCTAGCGGTGCATGTTGGCTGTGTCAATGGCACGCATGGCCATATTGGCATAGGTTGCACGGTTTTCAAGCCTTGGGCGCGGGGTGCTACTTTGGCATGTGCCAATGGCATAGCGGCTTGGTAAGGAAAGTGTCTAGCATAGTTAGGGCCAAGGAAAAGTGCGTTTGGCATGGCGCGGCTAGCTTGGGCTAGGTGTGACTGGCATGATTTGACATTGGCACGGAGGTGTGGCTAGCATGGTTGGCATACTTTGGCGTGTTTGGTGTGGTTAGCATAGCTAGGTCAAAGGCAGAGTGCGTTTGGCATGGCGCGGCTATCTTGGGCTAGGTGTGGCTGGCATGATTTTCCATTGACATGGAGGTACGGCTAGCAAGTTTGGCATGCTTTGGCGCGTTTGGTGTGGTTATCATAGCTAGGGCCAATACAGAGTGTGTTTGGCATGGCGCGGCTAGCTTGGATAGGTGTGGTTGGCATGATTTTCCATTGGCACGGAGGTGCGGCTAGCATGGTTGGCATGCTTTGGCGCGTTTGGTGTGGTTAGCATAGCTAGGGCCAAGGCAGAGAGCATTTGGCATGGCGCGGCTAGCTTGGGATAGGTGTGGCTGGCATGATTTTCCATTGACACGGAGGTGCGACTAGCATGGTTGGCATAGCTAGGGCCAAGGCAGAGTGTGTTTGGAATGGCGCGTCTAGCTCGGGCTAGGTGTGGATGTCATGATTTTCCATTGGCACAGAGGTGCGGATGGCATGGTTGGCATGCCTTGGCGCGTTTGGTGTGGCTAGCATATCTAGGGCCAAGGAAGAGTGCGTTGAGCATGGCGCGGCTATCTCGGGATAGGTGTGGATGGCATGACTTGCCATTGGAACGGCGGGGAATTAGGGTTTCGTTCGTTGCAACCCTAATTTGAAAAAATACCCCCATTAATTATTGACTACATGCATTAAATGTTCTAATAAAGGTGTCACCGGTGACATTTGGTTATTCGGGGTTTTACAATTTTACCCTTTGTCTAAAAACCACCATCAACATCAAGTCCCCTGTTTAGCTCGTAACAGGAGCTTTGTTGCGAGGTAAGCATAATTTGGTGACAAACTATCAGCAGTGGGTCCTAAAGATAAATGAGGAGGCTCGTCTGACCGTTTTTATAGATAGGATTTGGAATCCTTTCCATTGGCAGTTTTGCACAAATCGGGAGGTTGGCACAATTGGGAAGTCAGCATCATTGATAGACAGGAAGCTGAGCGGCATTGAGAAGTTGACGCGAGTTGGGAAACTCAACGTGCTAGATGGTGGGACCGACCCAAGGTGGGGAAGCTGAGCGTGCTAGCTGGTGGGACCGGTTCAACTTGGGTGATATTGGCAAGTTGGCGCAACCGGTGGGCCCGGTGCAACTTGGACGACATTGGGAAGTTGGCGCAATTGGGAATTGGCGCGAATTGCATGATATTTTGGTGGGGCCGGCTTAAGCTGGGAAGCTAGTGCAAGTTGGGAGACTGACCAGGATTGGGAAGCTTGCACGTAAGGAAGCTATCCAGGATTGAGAAGCTTGCATGTATTGTGAAGATGGCGCCGGTTGGGAAGATGACGCTGGTTGGGAAGCTGGCGCGGATTGGGAAGCTCTTGCAAGGGAGACGCTTGCGGTTTAGGGTTTGACAGGCCGAAACTCTAATTGGCGCCCTTCACTAACGTTGTCATAGAATCCTCGTTTGGAGTCGGATTTTCGATGTACGCATATGTATCTTCAAGCCCAGAAAATTTCAAAGCTTTCTCAAAGAAGATTTTTGAATTTTGATCATGGTTAGGGGATGAGAAACGCGAAACAGTAAACTTCCAGAACGTTTTCAGAACTTTCCCAAGTTGCGTGTTGTCTGATGTTCTGGTCACCTCACCTTGCTCGTTTATCCGATTGCCATGAAATTTTGAAATATTGTAGGTAGCTTCCATGCGAAGATAATGGTACATAAACCAATACTATATTCCACACCAATTGCTCCCAGTTCGTAATTGAACATAGGGTAGTGTAAATTTCCCTCAACTGAGTTTGTTTGGAAAACGTGTTTCATGACTTTTGTAGTTCTTGCACATGTTGTAAGGAACTTGAATGATGTTAGTTCACTTACTTTCTTAATTTTATGATCGTCTTGATTTTCCACGCTTGATCCATCCTAATCCCATGTAATCTTCGTATTAGGTGCTTAACAACGAAGTTGGGAATCATGGGTCCACTAGTACGAGCAACCCTGAAGTTGTTGACGATGAACCACTTGCGCCTTCAGGTTATGAAATATTGATTTCCAATGCAGTGAAAGTGGCGGAAACCCCAATTGAGCCTCAGATGGTGGAACCCGAATCGAGAATAGTAGAAACTGCTTCGTCGGAGGTTGCCCCCATGCGCATCCTACTCTCATTACATTTCCTTGAATTCCATGTCCACATGATTCGACATGATCTTATCGTACTCTTCTGGATGTGACAGTGTGATGCTCAGAAATTACTTAATAAAATATTCTGATAGTGCAGGCTTGGGACCCTCCACGACCCCGTAAAGTGTTGAAAAAGTCTTCTAGACAGAGAGATGATGATATTCTTGTGATGTACCCTTGAAAAGTATATGACCTTGTTTTGAATGCGGCTTTTGGTTGACTGTGTCTTCTAAGATTTGACAGTGAAGGGATTCCATGTAAGTAAAAATATTGGCTGGATGTGACTATGATCCTTGACATGAAAAAGCGGCGTTGAAGTAGCTTCGGCTCTTGGTGAGGATGTTGAAACTTAGGAAGCTAAACGTTAAAGTTTTGGCTTCAGACCCTGAAGCAGCTTATGGAGAGAATGCTGAAGCGGAGCGGTTGCGTTAATCAGCGTGTTGTCTAACCGGACATCCTTCGAGAGAACAGTGGTTAAGAATCCTTGGTCCCTTCTATCAACCGTGCTTTAGTTTGGGAGCGGCTTCTCTGGTTGGAAAGAGATGCTTTCCTAATGCAGTGCAGTTGAGGGCTGCAGATATGTCTTGACATTGTGTCTTGGGGAAACATAGAATTTCACATAAATGTTACATCATGGACTGCACAGTTTTGTGGGCGAAGTCCCCAGAAATCATGCGTCTCTTGACAGGAAGAGAGTCTTCGCGAACCCATGGGGTTTGATGATTTGCTTCGATTTTGGAGAAGTCGTTCCTGATCTTTACATGTGATGAATTTTGATTGTTGCTTCCCTACGGGGCGTTCAAGTACAACAGTAGAAGGATGCAGGCTGCCAGCGCGGGAAGACGCAAAATGGATTTGCAAGTGTGACGCAAGCTGTCAATACTGGAAAGTATGCAAGATGTCAGCGCTGGAAAGGATGCAGGCTGTCGGCGCTGGAAAGACATAAGTTGTCAGAGCTGGAAGACCCAAGTTGTCAGTGCTTATCCATTTAGCAGAGAAGCTAGAACTGGAGAGGCACTATCTGTTTGTGCTGACCAGGTTGTGGTATTGTGTCCGGTCATGTGCGCGATGCATGTGCGTCTGGCAGGTGCGTCCGGTAAGCACGTATGGTAAGCGCGTCTGGCAAGCGCATTTGGTGTTGTCTTGGATGCGGACTGTTGGCGCTGGAACTTTGTCTATCAAGCTGTGATGATAGCGCGGGAGGCTTCTTTCTTTGGGACGGTGGAATCGATACCTGGAAGTCATGCAGGGTGGATCATGGAATGCTGGTGTTAGCGGTGGCGTGGTAGCCACAAAGTGGTTAAGCATATTATGGCTATGCACTGCAGCGTTCCTCCTTCAGTTTGTTGTCCTCCTTTTTTGTTCGTGCAAACCTTAGCCATATGTATGCCATCCATAAATATGTAGGAATATAGTTCCTCTATTCGAATATTACTGTAGTAGCGTCAGGTACTTCATGAATAGTAACTGGTAACCATCATGATACAAAGTCGGTATGCATGGTGATGCAACAATGAGTTGGAGCTGAAACAGGCGGTCCTCCAAATGACGAATGACGTCTTCTTCGATAAAATTAAACCACTGGTGAATGGCTCCCTTTGCACTTCTGTCTTCTGAAATTCTTCTGTGTTTTTTTTTTCTTTGAAAGGTAAATGAAACACCTAGCTTATGGTTTTGATTTTCTGGATTTCTGGGTTAGAAAAGTCTTTTTTTTTTAATTTATGGGTTGATAGGAAAGTGTTACCTATGAGGGCTTATGTTTATTATTCGGGATGAACCGTTTTTTGGATATAAAAGATATGAAAAGATGAATATGTGGTTCCTCTTTTTTTTAGGGATGATGCCGCTTTATGGTTATGATTGTAAGTGATACGAACATCCCAGGGAAGATATGGAACCGCAAAATTGCGTGTTGGTATTTTTGAGGATATTGGATTATTTTTGGAATAAATGGTTTTAATAGTATGGCTCTGAATATGAATTTTGAGGAAAATATTGCTTTCAAGAAAGCGTGTGTCGGTAGTTTGCATAGGATGAAATAGTATGATGGTTTTTTCTTGTATGTAATATTGTCGCGATTTCGGAAAGTCCCCAGTTATTTTTGGAGCTTCCTGGTGACTAAGTCGTTTGCTTCTGGTTCCTGTGAAGTCCCCAACCGTTTCATGTAGCTTCACGACTAGTAACCAGGCTGTCTTTCAGTTCTTGTGAAGTCCCCAGCCGTTTCATGTAGTTTCACGACTGGTAACCAGGATTTCTTTCGGTTCTTGTGAAGTCCCCATCCATTTTATATTGTTTCACGACTGGTAACCAGGCTGTCTGGTAGTCGAGTTGTAGATCCCTAAATAGATTGCTTTCTTCTGCCGTCTTGATGTCTGGATCGAAGTATGAGATCGATTTTTGAAATCTAATATGTAACTGAAAGATCAATCCTCCCGCTGTGGTCGCCAATTGTTTATGGGTAAAAATCATTTCTGCCGATTTTTGTAAATTCGATAGGTGAGTGAGAAACTGGTTTAAACCCTAAACAAATGTGGTGCACGCTGAGCACTTTTTAGGTTCGAGAGATCAATATGTACAAGTCCGGCGTAAACCAAGAAATGGCCGTTCTAGACTTGCTTCGGTCACAAAGTGGATGAGAAGGGTTGATTTGGGGAGGATAGCGAAGAAAGGTGATGATACCAGAGAGTTCTGGTTAGGTAGTGTCTCGACTTGTGTCAGAAAAAAGTAGAAGCTTAGGAAGCTTGCAATATATGGAAGCCTTTTGGGTGAGCTTGAGAAAGTTTCTTTCTGATAGTGTTGTATTTTTCTCCTGACCAAGACTTGTTGTTTGGCAGAAATAGCTGATACTTATTTATACAAGTGAGATTGAACGTACCCTAGCCTCATTAAGGAATATAGTAAAGTCTCGGATTAAATGGAGGAGGTGGTAACCGCAAGTGTTTATGGTGAAAACGTTTTTCACCATTACTGCCTTATTTAATTGATCGTTTTTATTCCTTTTCATGCCGTTATTATTGCGAGCGTAGTGTACGCTGCACGCTATGACCGCCAAACCAAAACCCCAAGAAAGCATCCCCCAGTTTGTGTTGATGTCTCGAGTGTTGGTTGCGCCTTGATTGCAAGGGGCAATGCCAAAGCTTCTAGGGGAGCGTGTGGCATGTGCGGAATGCCTTGACCGCAAGTTACACTTTGAGTGTAAATGGCAATGCCAAAGCTTCTAGGGGAGCGTGTGGCATGTGTGGAATGCCTTGACCGCAAGATACACGTTGAGTGTAAATGGCAATGCCAAAGTTGCTAGGGGAGAGTGTGGCATGTGCCAGTGGAATGTGCCAGTGGCATGTGTGGAATGTCTTGACCGCAAGTTATACGTTGAGTGTAAGTGGCAATGCCAAAGCTGCTAGGGGAGTGTGTGGCATGTGCCGGTGGCAAGTGCGGAATGCCTTTGAAAGTGGATAGCAATGCGTGTTGGCATGTGCCAATGGAAGGAACGTCCATATTGACCTAGGGCGCGGTGGCGGTTTGGAAAAATGGATAGTGCGCATGTTGGCATGTGCCAATGGCACGCACGGCCATGTTGTCCTAGGGCGCGGTAGCGGCTTTGAAAAATGGCTAGCGTGCGTGTTGGCATATTCCAATGGCACGCACGGCCACATTGGCCTAGGGAGCGGTAATGGCTTTGAAAAATATCTAGCGTGCGTGTTGGCATGTGCCAATGGCATGCACAGCCCCATTGGCCTAGGGCGCGGTAGCGGCTTTGGAAAAATGGCTAGCGGTGCATGTTGGCATGTTCCAATGGCACGCACGACCATATTGGCCAAGGTTGGACGGTTTGAAATCCTAGGGTGCGGGCGCTACTTTTGCATGTGCCAATGGCATAGCGGCTTGGTACGGAAAGTGGCTAGCATAGCTAGGGCCAAGGCAAAGTGCGTTTGGCATGGCGCGGCTATCTTGGGCTAGGTGTGGATGGCATGATTTTCCATTGGGACAGTGGTGCGGCTAGCATGGTTGGCATAGCTAGGGACAAGGAAGAGTGTGTTTGGAATGGCGCGGCTAGCTCGGGATAGGTATGGCTGACATGATTTTCCAGTGGCACAGAGGTGTGGCTGGCATGGTTAGCATGCCTTGGTGCGTTTGGTGTGGCTAGCATAGCTAGGTCCAAGGAAGAGTGTGTTTGGCATGGCGCGGCTAGCTCGGGCTAGGTGTGTCTGGCATGACTTGCCATTGGCACGGAGGGGAATTAGGGTTTCGTTCGTTGTAACCCTAATTTGAAAAAATACCCCCATTAATTATTGACTACATGCATTAAATGTTCTAATAAATGTGTCACCGGTGACATTAGGCTATTCAGGGTTTTACAATTTTACTATTTGTCTAAAAACCACCATCAACAGTGAGGTAGAGAGATTAATCCACCAATCTTTGGTGAGATTGAAGTATCTTGAAAAGAAGAAGTAAGAGTTCTTGTCAAAGGTTCCTTTTGGTTGTTGTGGTGAAGATTGATTGATCAATTTCCACATCTCTTCAAATGGGGGAAAAATCTGGGATTTGTTCAAACTCTAGTTGTAAGTATCTTATCTCTTCCTATTATCAAATTGATAGTGAATATTATCTATTTGGTGAATGAATTGTTGATACATCCTTAGGGGTGAGTGTAATTAGGAAAATTGGTATCCAAGTGCTATATGCACCTTGAAGTTGTTGTTATCCCCAAATTGGGAGAATTGTGTGTAACCCATTATTGTTATAGTGGAAGATTTGCCTGTGGTTTTTTTACCCTTCACCTTGGAGGGGTTTTTCCACGTAATTGTCGGTGTTGTGTGATTGCCTCTATATTGCATAGTTTTGTTATTTCCGTATTTGTATATCATTGCTTGTGTAGGTTTCGTATTGCGCATAGCAGCTCGGATTTCGTAAGCCTCCCCAAACAGTTAAGACTAAAAGTGTTAGCTGACTCACATGTATTGTTGAGGTCTTTTGATTTTTCTTCCCAAACTTTTGGTTCTTCCGTCTAAACCATTGTTGTTTAAAGTAATTGAATTATATCTGTTTTTATTTTGTTTCTGTGGTTAAATGCCTCTAATGTCAATACAAGCTCAAAATCGGTATTTTGAGGATGAATCTTTCACTGGTTATTACTTAACATTACAATGTGAGATTATGAGAAAACTTTCAAAGTCTCATTTCTCTGTTGATATTTTACTTTCATTTGCTTGTATAGGTTTTCCGGAAAGGAGTTATTTATTTTCTTCGGGATCCAGTTGATCCAAACTATAACCCACTTTGTGATCTTATTGACGACCCTGTGTGCATAAGCACGCTCGTCGCGTTCTATTATATGTCGCTATTTTTGTTGCTGGTACTTTTACCAGTCAAACTGGCTACGACATTGGCATCTTCAGTTCTCCCACTGTATGTTTCTTAAGTCGATGTGTGACAAGGTTGTGTATGTACACTTGCATTTTTTTTAGTTATCATATGTTTTAATGTATAATTTCCTTTACCTTTCTTATTTGCAGTTTGACTGATCATCTTTCGAGGACATGCGTCTATTCCAGATCTGTACGTATTACATTGGCAATCAAGAATTTCAAACTGAGTCCATAAAACCGAATGCAGTTAACGGGGAATAAGCAAGTGTTTGACCACAACGGGGAGAAGCTATTACCACGTGATATTATATTAAAGGTATTTATCCGATTACCTATTCAATCAATCTTAGATTGCAAACTGGTTTGCAAAGCATGGTTAAATATTCTTAAAGATCCTTGTTTCCTGCTACAACATGTCCTTTATCGTGTTCATGACCAGGGATTCCTTGGAACTATGCAACACATCGGACACAACATTCACAATGTTAACATTAAATCATGGACAGAACGTGCGATTCCTCATATGAACAGTTTAGTTTCTTTGAAAGCTCTGGTTGGTGAAAGGCCTGATTGGAGAAACAAAAAATTGTTCGTAAGTAAGCCAAATGAAAGATCAAACACAGCTTGTCAGCTGTTACGTGTTGTTATGACCAAGTTGTCCCAGAATATGGATCTAGAGATCATATTGGTAAATGATAGAGAAAAGCAACAAGCAGCCCTCTGCGATGTACTCCAAGAGTTCATCCATACGTTGAGTGCTTCAGATGATACCAAAGTTCATATTTTTCAGTCTCTCGATGAAATTATGATGTTGTTACTCAGGGTGTTTGGTTACGGAAGCTCTATAGCACGTCAAAAATTCATGCTCTCTATCAGGGCACTAGTTTATGCCACAGGTCATGAATTCGGCAAGTGCATGCCAATATTGGACAAGTATTTTGGGATGGGTTTGCAGAATGTGAGAGACTACTAGGTTTTTGCCTTATCTGTCTGAGGTAGGGATGGCAATTTTCCCCAGCAAAATCCGTCCCCGTGGGAACCCGCCCATATGGGTTAGGGTTTTACCTATATAAATGGGGAACGGAAAATCCCCGAAAATAGTGATGCGGGAATGGTGTTGGGATAAGATTTAAGGTCCCCGCCCGGTGCCAGCATCATTGCCATCCCTAACTGGAGGTAGATTTGTAACTATCCAATGTAATCGACTTCATCCAAAAACACCGAAAGCTCTGATGTGAACTCAAAATTGGATGTGGGATAAGATGAAAGGCAAAAGAATATTTGTTGAAATAAAGCAATTTTTATGTTTAAATATTTTTTTATTGTTATGTGATATATTTTCTTTACATTTCAGTGCGTGCATTAAATTATGAACGGGAAACTTTTTGGGAAGATAATGAAGAAGACCATGATGATATGATTATCATGGAGGAAGATGGTTAAAAATGAGGATTAAAGAACCATAATACTTAATTGTGGATCAATTGTTTGCTTATAAACTTAAAATTTTAGAATGCATTGCTTAGGTTATCATTATAATTATTTTTAAATAATGTTTTTGTATTATTAAACAACCATAGGTGTGGGTGCCCAGCTTGTCGCTCGGCTTCCCTCTACCGATGTGTAATGTTTTTGTGTATTTCTATTAAATTTTTAAATTATAATTATTTTAAATATTTAGTGTAATGTTATGGTAACCCATGGGAAACCCATCCCCTACAGGGATTCCCCATACCCGTCCCCGCCCCATTCTTATGGGGAGCGGGTAGGGGATGGGTTTTGGTTTTTTGAACGGGATAGGAGATGGGATTCAAGGTCCGCGTCCCATACCCGCCACATTGCCATCCCTAGTCTGAGGTTGTTGGTGATATTTGCCGTGCTTTGGATGAAAAGATCCTACCCTTCTGTGATGGCATCATGTCCTCACTGACTTAAGTGGTGTAATGCATCCATCTGTGACGCCCCTAATATTTTCCTGTTTTGGAGATATTGGGATTGCGATTGGTAAGCACTTTGAAAAGTATCTCCCCAATGTAATGCCAATGATTCAGGTGGCTTCTGAGATTAGTGCTGAGATGGACACTGATATAGAAACCAGCTGATGAGTGGTATCTTTCATGCATACTCTGGTATCCTCCATTGGTTAAACAACTCAAGGCCATAGCTTATGTTTCCCTATGCTGGCCATCTCTTCAGTGGAGAATCTAGAACAAAATTTCAGTGGAGGCACAATCTATAATCGATGATCATCACTAGAATTTAATTACCAAAATCTCGTACCTCATCTAAGAAGAACTAATTTAAATAGGCCGACCCTTCATTAAACCTCGCTACAATAGACCAATGAGTTACAAAAGGATACAATTCAGATGCAAATACTAAAATACTACGGTGCTATATATGGTAGAAGAAGAACAAACTAAATCAAATCTGATCACCAACACAACACATATTATTACAGACCAATGACCAACCGGCAACAATACCATAATAAGATGAAGAAAAGAAAAAAAAGCTAAACAACACTTGAATAGATGGAGTATTATTAGTTTTCCACTGATCAGACAATGATAATAAGTTAAGAACAGTTTAGCCAGCTTCATTCCAACATCATAGATTTTGAAATGTTCGTATTTAAGTTTTCAAATGCATTCCCACAAAGACTAACACTCGTCACACTCCATCGAATAGAGTATTTAAGTTTGCAAATGGGGTATTATTTGTTCATATTTGGTCATTAGTCTTTAGCTGTTCATATGAACTTACAAACTTTAAACCTAAGCAAGTCATATGTTCTCCGGGTAAAAGTGATTGTATCTACTAATAATCCCTGGTTTAATGGAAGTTTGTTAGTTCGTGGAGTCGGATATGTGGAAAAGCATGAGATTAGTTTCAGAAATTTGTGGGGGGCACAAGGTTATTTAGAAACAAAATCACATATCGTTTTTTCTTTTCCAAAAAACTAAAGGGGGCCGGTGACCCCAGTGGCCCCATTGTGGATTCGCCCTAATCTCTTGCAAGTTTAGAAAGTGTTTCAAAATCTGCAGAGCGGCAATGGGCGACCTAGCTCATGCATTAGGTCGAAATGTGAAGATATTGTTCAAGGACAAAGCCTTTTATATTGATTTTTTGCGAGTGTGTCTAGATTCTGATGATTATAAAATGAGTGGGAGAGTAAAGAATTAAAAATGACAATTACATTCATGGGATAAACGTTAAAAAGGTAACATTCTCCGGTAACAACAGCAATACAAAGCCCGTTCCGTTACGGAACGGGTCACACCCTAGTTAGTATGACAAATCAAGGCATGATATGAAAAGAAGCAAACTTCAGGTAAGTAATCTAATAACACCTTCCCTGGCAATATCAGCAACAATTTTAGCCAACGGTCTAGCATATGCAACCACATTTAGTTAATATTTTTCTGTGTTGAACAAATGTACCAAACAGTAACAACATACATTAAGGAGAAAATCGTGTATTGTCGTATTGTCATGAAACAATTTCCGTATTCTTACCATTTTCCAACGTTTGTATTCTTTTGATCACTTCGTATTTTTTAAGACTAAAGGTTTTAGCTGGCTCAAATGTGTTGTTGAGGTCTTTTGATGTTTCTGCCCAAACCATAGTTTTTTTTGATTCTTCTGTCTAAATCATTTTTTTTTAAAGTGATATATCACTAGATAGAATTATGAGTTCTGTTTTTATTTATTTTCTGTGGTTAAAGGTTTCTAATGTTAATACTTAACATTATAAAGTGAGATTATGAGAAACTTTCAAAGTCTCATTTCTCTGCTTGCATAGGTTTTGCGCAATGGAGTCCTTTATTTTCTTCGGGATCCAGTTGATCCAAACTAAAACCCATTTCGTGATCTTATTGACGACCCAGTGTGCATAAGCACGCTCCTCGCACAAGCATAAAAAAAACCCCTTTCTCTCTCTCCTTTCGATGACGTGGCCTGAGCCTTAAGAGGCGATTTTCTCTTCAAGGTTTTTTCTATGGCCAGAAGCCATGATGTCAATTCCAATCCTCTTTTAGTCTCAAATTCGAGTGCAGATGCTTCAATTCCTTCTGTAGTTTCCATTGGTAACATTGGATTTGGGGATTTTCCACCTCTTCCATCTTTGGGGGTTAATGGAGTTTCAAAACCTAACCCAATCTCAGATACAGAATCAAATCAATCGTTGGTTTTTAATCAATCTCAATAAAGATTATCATATGCTGGATGTTTAGGCAACAACAAAGAAACCCCTTCGACCAAGCTTTCTTTTGTTGAAGCCAAGGACATCAATGGAGTAATCACATCAGTTTTCAACTCAGGTGAACTCAAAACCCACCTTTCTAATTATGAAGCTTATGTAGTAGGGTATTTTGTTGGGAAGAAACTTCAATTTCCCTTTGTCAAAGAAAATTTAATTGCTCAGTGGAAATTGAAAGGAGATTTCTCCATGACTATTCATGGTAAACATGCTTTTTTGTTCAAATTTGATCAAGAAGATGACAAGATTAATGTGTTAGAATTGGGTTCAGTTTTCATAACTCAAAAACTCTTTTTGATTCGTCCATGGTCCATTGATCTTGAGAAAAATATTGATGCTATTACTTCAGTTCCGGTATGGATGAATCTTAGGCAGGTTCCTCTTTATCTTTGGAATGAATTGGGGTTATCTAGGATTGCAAGCATTGTTGGCACTCCAATCATGACTAACACTCCAACAGCGTTGAAGACAAGGATGTCATATGCCAGAGTTTTGGTTGAAGTTGCAGCTGATTGTGAGTTCCCGTAAGAGTTACCTATTCCAGTGGATGATGTAAAACTGGTAGTGAAGGCAGAGTACCCATGGAAACCTATGCTTGTTCTCATTGCAAGACTTTTGGGCCTTCTGACGCCAAATGCTGCTTAATTCCTAAGGATAAGGAATACTCCGTGCCGGTAAATCCAACTTTGGTTAATACCGAAGTTATAGGAGATCAAAACAATGATGAATTGATTGTTAACACATGTGATAGAGTTGAGGACAGAGTGGATCAATTCCCTACGGTGGTTGAAACTCATGCTACAAAGGAGGCCACTAATGGAAGAAAACTAACAGATGTGTTGATATCTACTCAATCTGAGGAGGTTTCTAGTGAAAGAGTGCAAACAGTGGAGATGGAGAGTAGGGTATCTAACCCGACTGTTGAGAATTGGCAAAACCTAAAGAATACTGGGAAAAAAGGAGATAAGACAGTGGAGGCTACAGATGTTTTGAATCCTTATAGTATTATTAACTCTGAACTTCCTTTTGCAAACTTATGTGATGAAGAGTCTGTGATGGAAAAAAGTAAGGAGCATGAGAACGATGTTCCGGTGAAACCCCTTACAGTTATTGATAAAATTTCTGGATTATTAGGAGATACTAGCGGAAAAGTGACAAGTATCTTTTGTGGGCTAAATGATAAGTATCAGAAATCGTGGAAGGATAGGGAGCTTGGAAAGTTAGGTTGGAAGGACGAACCAAACATTGACAAGCTAGGTAGAGGTCAAAGAAAATCAGCAAAGAAGAAATGATTATATGCTTCCTAGCCAGTGGGTGATGGTCAGTTTGGTTGGATGTTTTTTTGGTCTGCAACTGACCTTGTTTATGGCTTTTAGAGCTTTGTTTTCTTTGATGCACTATATTGTGCCTTTTTTTATGTTCTTTTGTTTTTTTTCTTCCTTTTTGTTTTCTTTTTTCTTTTTTCCCTGTATTGGATTCTCCTTTTCTAATACATTTAACCTTTCTCCTCAAAAAAAAAAAAAAAAAGCACGCTCCTCGCGTTCTATTATCTGTGGCTATTTATGTTGCTAATATTTTTACTAGTCAAACTTGATATGACATTGGCACCTTCAGTTTTCCCACTGAATGTTTCCCAAGTCGATAGGTGACAAGACTGTATATTTACACTATCATTTTTTAGTTATCATATGTTTTAATGTATTAATCCCCTTTACCTTTTCCTATTTGTAGATTGACTGATCCTTCTACCGAGAACATGCATATATTCCAGATATGTATGTATTACATTTGCAATCAAGCATTTCAAACTGAGGACAATGCATCGCATCTTTCATGTTTAGGTACATGGTGTTGGAATTTCATCATGCTATAAAAAACAATTCAATCATGAACAACGGGATCTAGGATGATCAAGTTATCTACCGCTTTATAAATTTAGAACAAGGTTTAGACTTACCTGACAGAGACATGAAACATGACTCCCTTGAAGTCTCCGATCAACAACGCCAGGAAATGAATTCGATGTAAATGGTATTAGGAGAAAACTTTATTCCTCTCACCACTACCCTTATAGTTGCTAGCTCTTAGTGATGGTTGTTCTGGAAATTCTCTAACATGGCAAGGAATATGTTTTACACCTCTCTAATGGCTATTTATAGCAACAACTGTCCTTTACCATCAAAAGAACTCAAAACAGACCACTATAGTATAGCCGACATACTAGAAGAAGTCTCTAGTATATGGATATGGATCTCCAGTTCAAACCCATATGAATATGGGTATGTGGGCCACAAATCCAACATTCTCCCACTTGGTCCATATGACCCATACAAAACTGATATATCCACCAAGGGTTTGATATGAAACAGATATATGTGCAACCAATAATGACAGTCTAATCCATTGCAATAAGTCATAAGATCATTGTTTCACAATACGTTAACGGGAGTCATGGAGGTCATACATCATTTAACAACATACTCCCTTCCATGTACTACAACATCAACACATTACAAAATAATGAAAACATAAGTTCTTTCTGTTCATAAGGCTAAACACCATAAGAGTCTTTATACCATATGTTTTAATAAACAAAATTTCTTGTAATATTCATTCCATCAACAATTGTGTGCACATATGGAATAATAAGAAATGCAGAAACAACACATTACATGAGATCTCAAGGAGTAGGTAAATGCATAAATTCGTATTCTGATAGGACTCTATGAATCATTTACCTTAATGTTCTACAATAAGTTATATTCCTGGGTTACTTTGGCAATAACCAGGAATACCCATTATAGAACTCCATAAATTTCATGTAAGATACATTATACATGAAAATTCTTAGAAGCAGAAGCATAAGGTATTCCCTGCATTTTCTTGAGATTTATAAACTACCATTATATAAGACTGATTTGTTACTCTTATGTGTAATTTCAACACTGGCAGAGAAAATGTATATATCATAAGTCTAAGAACTTTCCTTTTCTGAGATTCCTTTTCTTGCACTAACTGAAAGTTCAAATTATCCCATTCATCAAGAAGTTCTTTAACGAGGATTTTCTTAGTTTAACAAAACACCAAGATTTCCAAAAGAAATGGTGACTAGCATGTCATCAACATACAAGTCAGTATATATGTACTTACTCCCACTATCCTTCATATTTATAGCTTAATCGAGATCTGAAGATTACTACTAATAAGGTGGGTCTTAGAATACTATTATTGATCCCTTAAGATGATATACTAAAAATTATGTTTCCTTTCAAAGAAACCTGCGCATTCCCTTTATCCCAAAATTCCTAACATAATTGTTCCTACTTTCGTTTGATGAAACTCCAGACAGTTATGAGTTATCAAACTTAGTAATTATTAAATTCAAGCCAGACACTTGTTTGACCCAATAATTAACACTTTTTGAAGATATACCACATTATCAGAAGAAACGTCAAATTTCTTTACTTTCTGAAATCTGAGCAGTTCAACTAATTGTGGTTCTTCATAAATTGGATCATATAAAATCATCATGGGAATAATAACTTAAATAGTGAAATTATTTTCATACTTTACAACTCCCACTAGATTAACCATTATTAAGTGTCTAATTTCAAATAGCTTTGTACTATTATAAGGACAATCATATACACATACCCCTTGTATTTGTAGTCTATATTAATACAATTATTTCATGAAGGTGGAAAACTCCGGCTTTCGTTGCTCAACCTAATCATCCTAAACTAGGTTTCCATACTCAAAAACTGATAAGATTCTTGAGATAAACTTACCGGAAATAAAGTTTATGATGTCCGCAACAACTTTATAATTTTTCACCCACAATATAACAGACAGGTATTAACTATGTCCACCACATAGCATAATTATTCTTAATAGAAACAATTATGTACCTTGAGCATTGTGCATTTCACACAATACAAAAATTCTGGGAATTCCTATATAGGACAAAAAATATTATCTCAAGAAATCATGAAAGCGTAATGTTTGCAAATGTATTTCCCCGTTGCATAAATCATGCTTCCTCTCGAACCAAAAACGTTATATGGTCCGAAACAGAGATTTGCATCAACCGAAAATAACAAGAAAATATCAGTTTGCCACAGCATCCATAATGTGACTATGTTACCACAATATCGCTCAATATGCTTATGCATCCTCCCACTCTTATCATATTTCATGATAGGAGGTAACCTTAAGTGTGCCAACTAAAACCATTCAGTTGCATGATATTCATTAATCACCAAGAGTAAGAGTGCAATGATATCATGATATTGGCAATAATTAACACTCAACAGAAATAATCACATAAGCATCAAACAAGCGAAACATAAATTTTCCATTCAGATCATACCGTCGAAACTTGTCCTTTGGGACGAAAGTCCTACGTACATAACATTCATTTTATTGCCCATTAACTTTAATTGTCAATATACATATAAACCCAAAACCAAAAGGTCTTAACATGTCTGGTTGTCAAGACCATGAGGACAACATATACTAACTAGGGTGTGACCCGTGCCGTAACGGAACGGGCTTTGTGTTGCTGTTGTTACCGGAGAATGTTACCTTTTTAACGTTTATCCCATGAATGTAATTGTCATTTTTAATTCTTTACTCTCCCACTCATTTTTTTTCTGTGCTGAAGATTTTTCCAAATAGCCGGAATACCTAGAATTGTTAGTTGCATTCATACCGTGGTGACATTTAATTTGCCAATCCAAAGTACTAAGATATCCACATATTATTCCTTAGTGATGAGTAATCAAACGGACCACCCAACAGTAATAAATGAGTTGTTGGAATCTTTGGTACGCGGTGTGACGACGTCTGAGGAGGATGAGCAAAACTGCTGCAGCGTTGAGTTTATCCGACAAAACATCCATAAATTCATGGCTGAGATGCAAATGAGTAAGAGTAAAATTCAAAGTGAAGCAGACAATTAAAAGATTTATTTATTTGGCATCATAATAGTGGCATCAGTCGCCAAACATTATTTGTGGATATGATGGCTTCAGATTACATAAACCAATATTGCTCACACAAAAGAACAATCCCAATAGTACATCAAAATAAATGCATAATACAAACCCAAAACCAAAAAAATGAATCCAAAAACAGAAGAACAGATGCAAGACTCAATTATCATTTCCCAATATTACAGTCAAATGACATCTAAAATGATCACTAAGGGAGCAAAGACCCGAGCTTTCCCCTTTTCATGTTCCCAAACAACCTGTGGTAAGTAAACTCTGTACTATGTAAGTTATAGATCAAGTAACTAAAGGTTAATGATGGCCAAAAAAAAAAACAATACACACAGGTGCTTCTGGGAATTTGTAGTGCACCTATGGCATCAACACCATGTACTGTACATTGCTGGGTGGCGAACAATCATTTCGACCTCAGATTTTAAGGATACAAAAATAGTTGATCTGGTAAGGTAACTTCAAAATGAAGCAATTACGTAGCACATACATTTAAAATTAGGTGAAATCATTTGAGTCTTTAAGTGCAGTGGAAGTGGTAATTGAACTGCCGTAAATATAAGTTGAAATTGCGCCAATGCATACACCTATGAATATTGAATAAAACCTTCTTGTAATAGAGATAAGGTGTCAACTCGGTACTGCGCCGGGAACTTGAGATTCGCATATCTTGCACCACTAGTCACCTTCCTAACCAACTACTTTCCTACGACAGACCTTGTAAGTATATGGGCCACTGCATACACTGAAACACATAAATTCCATCAAAGATGCAGCAGAAATACGCAATGAATATGGATAAACAACCATAGAAGGCGGTATATGTACCCAAGTTAGGGTCAATTGAGGGAAAACAGTTATGATAGGAATTTTCTAGGTGTTATGTTCAAAATTGCAGTGACAACAGTCACAATGTAGGTAAAAACTTTGATCTGAACCATGACCTTGTATATGACATTTGATTCAAAAAGACAATAAAATAGCAGTTACAGCCGTCTCTTATATCAAATACATCAGGAAGGTCTAGGTTGAAATAGATTTCCATTGCATTAGTGGAGTACATCCAGAACATCCCTGCCCAGTACAGTGGTTGGTGTTAACATTTTGGTGACATCCATCAACGACTGTAATATATTATAACTTTGAGCTTAATTTCCTTTCAGAGTAAATAATTAATGCTACCTTTTTTGGACATAAATCCATCTAAATAATTGTATACTAATTAAAAATAGATTGTACTGATGGTCCCTTGTTCACTAACTTGGTATACTAATCCATAAACGGATTATTGATATCATTTTTGGAGAAGATGCATAGGTTGAAATTTGCATAAACATTAAAAACGGATTATTTCCCGAATTCATTAAAACTAACGTCGATAAGAAAAAATCATTTTCTTAGAGAATGAAACCAAATTGAATTACAATACATATGGCATCGTTAAATTTTTAATATGCTTGCCGATAGCCGGAGAAATTTCAGCTCTTCCTAATTTGTTCAAAACCAATATCTATATACGTAGACATTAGAAGATGTCACCAAGATTGAACTTAACAAATTAGGAGATGAGAATATACATGCTAGGATAGAAACCTCGAGTTACTAACAAATTGAACTTAAGATAAAAGATTTAAAAACATCTTTCTATCATTTATACAAACATGTTGTGCTTCATCTAAATTTGAACATGCGATCAGACTTGATAGTATGAACCGTTGGGTTAATCATAATAAAATTTAAAACCCTATCATGCCATGGAAAAAATTCGTTATGGACATGTATTAATTATAATTCTCAATTTCCTTGCAAAGATGAATACTAAATAAATAAATCAAAAAATTCAAACACGATTGAGTTGAGGAGATGCAGTTTCGTAAGTGTTCTAACCTGGATGACACAAAAGATAATAAACTTGATGTAGCCTCGCTATTTAGGTTCACAATCTGACAAAAAGAAAATAAATTTGTTAACAAAAGTAATTCAGTAATATAATTTGGTAACGGAAAGGAAACTTGTAATGCTATTGTAGTTTCCTTCATTAGTTAGGACAGAAAGTATTGAGAGAAAAATGGGGAGGACGTACATGACAGTGGTTCTAAGTGGTCAAAAAAATATTTTATCCAACAAATAAAATTTGGGATTAAAATGTAAAAATAACAGTAGAGAAAAACCTTTGGTTACAGATCATAGGATGGAGGAGCATCTATGATCTCACAGGATGTTGTTCTTTGATTTATATATAGCCTATGACTTGAGCATTTACTTTTCTCTAAGAACTATCAATTCATTGGCAATTGTTAGATGTAAATATCATTGAACACAGGTCTATCAAATAAACATCAACAGTCATTATGGTCTTCGTCTTGCACATTGAATCTAAGAGTGTAACAACAGTTCTAAGGAGTCATATGAGAAGAGGGTTTGAGATAGACGTTTTGTTGAAGAGGTGAAACTAAATATTTGGAGATATGAAATAAAGAACCCTAAATCAGATAAACTAAGATGAATGTAGAGTACTTCCTGTTGTGAGAGAACAAATTTTCCCAATCATAAAGATGCAAAAATGAAGGGAAAATGTATATAAGTTGTGCTCACTTATCTTGGTATTCAAATTGTTAACCATAATTCTTCACAAATTTTCAAAAATAATCAAGAGAGAAGCAATAGACTGCAGATAAACCCAACAAAGGAAAAAAAAAAATTACCGAGGGTAGTTTAATCTTTGTGTGACTATATTGAATACCAAGATAAAGTAACTCCTGTGGTAAAGAGCGAAATTTCCCAATTAAAAATATCAATATTAAGAGTGTAAAGCATAGATTATTTAAATTCGATTCATATTTTACCAAAAGGAAATGGTAGCTTTCCTTGTATCAACCTGGTTTTGTCGACGATGACGGGGAAATAATGTTATCGAAATAGAAGATGAAAATGGGAAAATTGGAGGTGAACCCTAACCCTGAATGCACTGAAATAAGAGTAACAAAAGACATTATTCTAAATCGTTGTTTTGATAAATCAGAATTGATGGGATATTGATTACGCAAGAGTAACGCATCACACCTTCGTAATGGGATGGAAATTGGAAACAGATGAAGTTGACAGTGAGGAGTAATGGGAAGAATTATGGGGAAAGAACGCTGGAAGTTGATTCCGAGGAATGGAAAGAGTTTAATACTGGTAAAAGTTTTGGGCGAGCCAATATGTAACTGAATCTAAACCGTCACTTGTGTGTCCAAACTGTATATCTCCACCCAAAATGTGCAAAGGAGTATCAGAATTTGTGGACATATCTAGGCCGTCCTTTATATGTCCAAAATGCAGATGGTGGTCGATTGGTGAAAACACCATTGTCCCTTATAATATAGATTACTTCACATATACTAATTACTTCACATAGTGATGTCTTTGGACAAATCACTAATACCAAAATTAATTAGAACATGCAATTGACAACGTCGTTAATGAACCGCATCTTTTACTGAGTTCATTATTCGTGAAGGGATACTTCAACAACTCAAATAATTGGTTGAATTCGATGTGGTTCAGATGACATCAACCATGCAACTAATATGCCAACATTATGTGCAGAACAATTAAATGCAACCAATACGGTGGCAAAATATAAATATCATCTTGTCATGTAATCTCCATGGCATAAGCTTGACACCTTTGGGTATCAAATTACTTTAATTAGGAGAGACACCTAATTACTTCAACCAATGAAGTCTTTGGACAAGTCATCAATTTCTGTAATTAGGATATGCAAGCGATTCTAGCACCATAATTCTTAAGAAAGTTTATCCCATTCAATTGGCCACTTTGGCAGCACAATTTAACTAGTAAACTTCATATACTATTCAGGTTACATTCATAATATATATGCACTGAAGATAGATAAACTGAAGTGTCAAAATTCGTCCTTTGGGAGGAATTAAGACGTACATAAAGTTTATCAAATAAATGACCCTAATGTCGATTTGCTATTTCATATATTCTAAATATTCATATGGCATGATACCTTTGGGTACCAAAACCAACTTCACATACGATCATACGAGCTAATTATTAATTTCTCTAATTTTTTTTATTTTTTATTTTTTTTAACACCATAATTAACTCGAAAATCAAATGACTTTCTTTTATCATCCCGAGTTTAACCCTTTTTGAATGGTTACTTTGGTAATCCAATCTAATAGTTAAACTCTATAAATATTATAGGATAATTTTTAACACCATACATGGCATATAATTCCATTACAATCGCATGTCAACCAAACCATGAATGAATCAGCGGACACCGAAAATAATGTTTAGGAAACACGATCATTATAAGGCAAGCACTAAACATAAGTTTTCTTTAGCCTATATAATCTCCCAGGTCCTCAATTAACTTCATGAACATTTGGCCATAAAAATCAATATTTCGCAAATCCAATCAATTACTTGCTTAATTAAGTTGCAACAAGACAATCCATAATTTATACTCACTGCCGACATAATATGAACATGAATCGTATATTTCCTTAAATGCCACGTATTATGACTCATGAAAAGTTCATGATGAACTCTTAAAGGGTTCGTTTACAGAAAAGAATTGATCGGACCCTCTTAGTGAACAAATATGTTTCTTGTTTACATTTAGACGGTGGAGGGTTCATTGGAATCTTTAGGTGGAGCTTATGATCATTTTTTTTGCATCATTGAGTCATATACAATGACATATTTAATCATTATAATCAAATTTTATCATTATAATAATGGCTCCTTTAATTTAATTAGCTTCATGAACCATTATTCATTTAACCATTAATAACCAGTTAGTGTGGTCGGCCATATTCTAGACAACTGGGTCATGATAATGATTTAACTTAAAGTGGCACATAAATATAATATTACAATGCGCATAGTTGTATATTTCATTTATTCTCATTCGGCAACACTATGGCGTCTGATTCACTTTTTTATACTTAGTTGGCTAGCATATAATTATTAATTATCCAAAGATACTAGGATTACATTTGGTCAGACTTTCAAAACCACTAATGAGTCCAATGAATGGATTAACTGACCCAGCCAACAATCAGAATCCAATGCACCAAGTTAACATGGACGCACTGGCAGTAAACATCTCACTTCTGGTTAAGACTGTAGAAACATATCATGATAGGTTTGGCCAACTTAAAGTAAAAGAACCCACCCATAATAATTAATCATCAATTAACATGGCCATCGCAGATATGTGCTACCAGGACCCACTAAGCATTTGTATTCTGTCACTACTCACCAAACATATTATCATTCATTTTCTTAATATAAAGAAATATACCCAATAGAGGCGGGTAGTAAAAGGTTGATTTGGACATGGACCCACGGTTCACCGCCTTTATATAAAGATAGGGAAGTCATCTAGTGAGTCATAATGGCTAGTTCAAAATTTTCAGATAAAGACTACTTCCAAATTCTTAGTCGACCAAATTACTTTATTATTGCCAGAGGTACTTTACACTTTGTTCCAACTCGTGCCCAGACGTGTCAGTTTCAGGTTAAGCAGCTTAAAGAAGCACTAATTAATATTTGTAATGTTTTCTTTTGTTTTAACCTAAATTATGTTCAGGCTTTTGGCGGTCAATAAAATTATGAACACCAAGTCTAGCATCGTAACAATGTATCATTAACAGTAATGAGTTGGCAAGCAAAAGAATTACTGTTGACTCAAACCCTACCATACATCATTCACTACTAAATCGTTATACTAAGTTTACAACAAAATTAAGAACCAACTTTCAAATAAATTGAAGCGCATTGGGGGCTACCTACTCAAACTGATCCACATAACATCACGTCTTGGTCATAATCTAGTCTCAAAATACTTGCGAGACCAGGTTTCTTGATACAGTGACACGTCTGACTCTAAACAATTACAGAGTCGGTCACCGTTCGGTGTACATTGATAGGGACCAACTAAGCATTCTTATTTTACTCGGTCGCAAAACTTATATGACCATGTTCAATACACGTGGAAGCTCTTACGGCCCCTAGTGTCTATATACCAACCTTATCTAGTTGACGAATCACTCAGCTATGGAGATTAATTCAAAATTGTCAAACTTATTTCACATTTGGTCGGCAAACTATTAGGTCTCGTCATCAAAAACACGGGAAACAGGACTGGTATGATTCAATTATTTTAATACCAAATTACCAATACAGTTTCATGCTCAGAACCTCCACAAACATTTTAAACTTATTTGTACTGTATATCTTTTCCACCATTTCATGCCTGGTTGGTGAATAAAATTGTGACCATCTCTAACAGTGCAACTGTTGGACTTTCATCATGCTATAACAAACAATTCAAGCATGAACAACAAGATCTAGGATGTTCAAGCTATCTACCGTTTTACAAATTTAGAACAAGGTTTAGACTTACCTGACAGAGACATGAAACATGACTCCCTTGAAGTCTCCGATCAAGAACGCCAGGAAATGAATTCGATGTAAATGGTATTAGGAGAAAACTTTATTCCTCTCACCACTACCCTTATAGTTGCTAGCTCTTAGTGATGGTTGTTCCGGAAACTCTCTAACATGGCAAGGAATAGGTTTTACACCTCTCTAATGGTTATTTATAGCAACAACTGTCCTTTACCATCAAAGAAACTCAAAACAGACCACTATAGTATAGCCGACATACTAGAAGAAGTCTCTAGTATATGGATATGGCTCTCCGGTTCAAACCCGTATGCATATGAGTATGTGGGCCACCAATCCAATACATGGTTTATGCGAAGGATCTTGATACTTCCTTTCCTATAGTCCCTATATACTCACTGGTTATATTTTCGCGATCCATGAGATATATTCGTGCCCCCCAGTTTTTACCGTTTCCGCAAAATGGAACCTCAAAAAAACATTACAAGGAATTAATGGATGGGTATATGCTATTTGACCTCTATTTTGTTGGTTTA